>QNUK01000468.1:521576-540073 GCA_013621035.1 Clarias magur | reverse complement strand
ACACACACACACACACACACACACACACACACTCAGTCTCCCATTATGATGATTATGATTCAACACTGTTTTTTTAGCGTCTCGCATCTCTGCCTTTTGTAAGACGCATCTCTGAATAGCGCTCGTCCTCCCACATGCAAAAAAAAAAAAAAAGGAAGAAAAAAAAGTGCATCTTAAATCAGTCAGGAAATCGTTTCCTCATCTAAAGGTGGCAGCGATTCATTTTTTTCTTCTTTCTGGAGGCTGACTGGCGCCGTGTTCTTTTTAAAGCTTTAACACCGTTACCTTGAGAAGAAACTGCCACGATTACTGTGAAAGCAAGCTGTGTAGGTGTGCTGGCAAAGCTAGCAGGCAGCGCTAATTGCTTAGAAAAACATGCGTGGTATGTTCTAGGTTCTTTTCAGAAGAACCTCCACCGTGGTTCCACACAGTTCCTGGTAGTCGTCCATCAGACCAGACACGTTTGATATCAAGGACTGACGCGAATATACGTTCTCGATCCCAGTCCAAGCAAAAGTATTAATGAACTGTTTGATACACAGAAATGGAAGGAAAACGCTTATCATCTTGTAGTGTCCTGTTTAGACACTCTCTACATATTACCCGGAAAAATACAGCTAGGAAAAGGGAAGTAGCAGGGATCGTTAGCTCTTCATGGATAGTAGATTAGCACTGCGCAGCAACGTTATCCCATCATGATGTAGTCTACGTTGTTGTGATATCATTTCATAAAAGTCATTCTAACTTTAACCAAAACAACAACAACATCATACTGTAAAGTCACCACAACAATGTGACTATCAAAAACTTAACATCAAAAGTATAAACACTGAGATGTTGAAAATGTTCTATAAGGTAAAATCTACTTATTTAATACAAAAGCCTGGCATGTAAGACAGCATTTCTCATCAGAACTGAAGAATAAAAGCTAAACAGAATTTACAGGCAAACACACGAGATAGAAGTGAGTTTTTTGCTTAGGATTAGTTGAGCTACGATGCTAATTTTGCTAGCAAGTGAATATTTATTGCTAGCAGTTTAGCGCTTTGCACTCTCATCCTCCTGTGGTTTCTGTTTCACACACACTCTCTCTCTCTCTCTCTCTCTCTCACACACACACACACACACACACACAGAGCTAACTGGTAGAAGTGCAAATATTTAATGAAGTAGAAACACAAATTACACACACACACACACACACACACACACACACACACACACACACACATAAAAACTCAAATTGTAAATAGACATAAAACATGTGAAAGAAGTTTAATTTTTAAACTACTGGGGGAAAAAAAACAATCACACGCTTAGATTTTGTTTTTTTTTTAACCTTATGATAAATTACAGCTCTGCTAATGTAAACTAGCTTGCATGCTAATAGTTAGCTATGAACATGGCTCACATGTAGCTGGTTCTGTATCAATCAGACATGCACACTCAAGCAGTGTTCGTTCAGTGTCTTATCCAGGGTGTAAATGTAAATCTAGACACCAGAGCGACTTTCATTTTCATCTCATTAAATATCTGAGCAGTTGAGGGTTAAGAGCTTTGCTCAAGCGCCCAACAGGGGCAATTTGGTGTTGGGGTTTGAACCTGGGACGTTCTGATCAGCAGTCCAATGCCTTCCCATCCCTGGCGTATGAACCGGAGATCATGAGTTTGAATCTTTGCTGATGCTACTGCCATCCGTAGCCGGGAGCTCAGGGGGGAGATCGGCCGTGATTTCGGGGAGGAGGGGAGGCGTACGTGAACTCTCAGAGCGAGCTCCCACGCCGACGTGCCGGCCTCGCCGGGACGCAGCTGTCGCCTTATATTTCAGTTGGATTTTGGATATTTTTTAATGTGAGAAAGTTTCTAACCTGTAGTTTTAGAGAAAATATAAATGGTTTGTGTGCTGATTGAATTGCCAGTAAAGAAAAGTTACAGGAAAATATTGTTTCACGCTGTCTCTTCTCCTCAATAAAGGACATTTGTTGCATTTGAGGTGCGTCCTATTTGAATGTTTTTCTGAAAACAGCTGTGGAACCGAAAATCTGAGAAATGTAACGGTTAAAGAAACAACTCCCGCGAACGCCGGTTTCGTCCTCGTGGTGCTCTGGATTGTGTTCGTGACAGGTACATGCTGTTATTGCACCGTTTTATAAAGCTGTGAGGTGCGAGACGCGCAGCGCTCCGAGCCGAGAGACATGACTGGCACGACTCGGCCGATATCTTTAGCGCTAAGTAGGAGGCTGATGAATATCTGGTGTAGATCTGCAGCAGGTTTGGGCCGATTCGGTGAGATTATTTCTATGTCTCGAATGTTCGAGGTTACTAAAATGGTAGCAGCTCGTGTAGCTTTTGTTGTTTTTGTTGTTCACTGTAATTGTAGCTATTGTTCACAGATTTGATTTAAAACCTATTTCTGTTCTTTAATTCACTTTAAACTCCTGGGGTCCAGCAGTGAGTGCCTAGACCTGACGGTTATTATAAGCTCGCAGTGCACAGAGCTTTATAAGGGCTTTATTTCTCTTCCTTTTCCACGTTTTAAACTTTAATTATTTGTACATTAGGACAAAAAGAACATTTAGTCTGTCTTACAGTTGGAAAGCTAAATATGTTGATACTTGTGTAATATGTTTCACATATACTGTATATGAAGTATCACTTAGCATTTTTTTTTTTTTTTTTTTTTTTAGAATTCTGGATTCTGATTGGTCAGACGGTGTTGATTAACGTTCTAGAACAGCAGCTCTGACAGAAGTGTGGATAAACGTCTCAGGTTTATATGAATGTACTCGTTCTAAAACATATCAGCAGGAACCCTAACGTTGCGAATTTGTTGCATCGATGTTGCGATGACGTTCAATTTGGTAAAATGACGTTGAGTTGACGTTGCGTGAACAACTCCAACCACAACGCTGTAAGTGCAGCCTCAAAACAACGTACCTGTAACCTTTACTTGGAGCATTTATTCCGATTAACATCCATTCGCAGAGTGTCTGACTGCGTCCACAGTCCCTTCCGTTTCTAACAGAATTTAGAATTCCGATCATGAATTGGGACGGACCCAACAGCTTCCCACACACGGTATGTGTATCTCATGTCTCGCATTTCTTAGTGTTGTAATGTTGCCTCTCTGTTAAAATCTTTTCAGAAATATTAGTGCGAGGAATGTCTTAGCACCCAGAGTACTCCACTGTAATATGGTGTTTACTGGCGTCAGCGGCACGCCCCCTAGTGGTCCAGTGGTAAACATTGGTCGCACTCACTACAGCATAGTCCAGCTTGGTTCGGTATTAATATTGTTTGACGTAGTTTTTTGCACCACTGCATTATGGGACTTTGTTCAACGTTATCCCATCATCATGTATTTTGTATTTATTATAAATATCATCATGTATTTTGTATTTATTATATTTATTATTATTATTTATTTATATGTATGTATTATATATTACTAACCCTAACCCTAACCATTGTTATGATATCATTCCATACACATTATTCTAACATAAAAACAAAACAAAACAAACAAAACTCATACCGTAATGTCACCAAAGTAAATACTGATATGTTGAAAATTTTCTATAAGGTATAATCTACTTATTTAATATTTATGGAAGGATAGAAGGAGTCTCCAGTGCCAGATATAATAAACACTTACAGTATTCACAGCTTTATCCCTGACCTGTCTGATGTGTTCCTTGGGCTTCATGACGCTGTTTGTTTACTAATGTTCTCTAACAAACCTCTGAAGACTTCACAGAGCAGCTGTATTGATCCTGAGATTAAATTACAGAGAGTTGCACATACTCTATGTACTAATTAGATGACTTCTGAAGTCAGTTGGTTCCACTGGATTTCGGTTAGGGGTATCAGAGTAAAGGGGGCTGAATACAAATACAAGATATTTATTTGTAAAAAATGTTGAAAACCGTTTATAATTTTTCAGTCCACTTCACAATAATGCGCCAAAGTTCAAATGTGGAAAAATTCAAAGGGTATGAATACTTTTGCAAGGCACTGTAAGGTGACGAGCTGAGATTTGCTGCGTTGTTGTTTTTTTGTATTATTAACGGAATGACAGATTATAGCTGTTTATACCATAACTAATAAGTATAATAATTTTTTTTTTCTTAAATCTACCGCAACGTAATTGTATTTAAAAATGTTGTTCTTTAATAAATAAAATAATGTAATTGGAAATTGTGGTGTTTATATACGAGGAATAAAATAGAAGATAATCAGTGATCATTCATATTCACGGTGGTGACAATGAGGTCACTTTAGCACACTACTGTACATCGTGGATTAGTTTTCTGTACCTCGCAACGTTCAACGGTTTATTCCTTTTATAATATTCTTATCAATAAACCTTTTTCCTCTGATCTTATACACCTTCATTAAGCTGGTACGGTTTGATGTGTCTGTGCTCACACAGCTGCAGAACGCTGAAAATGTAAATGAACAAAAACAAAACTATGGTGATTAAATGTCCTCATGTTAGCATGAATAATGACCTGAAGCTCGGTTCAGTCAGCAGGCTGGAGGAGACCCTGGCTTTTACCAGACTGTGCTTCGAACCAAGATGAAGTGGGAGAAACATCAATGGACCCTCACCAAAGCAGTTAGGTGTGAAAGTGCTATTAATCACAGGCATTACTGGCTCTCCAGCAGGGTCCATGATATCAAAGAAGGGATCAGGTTTACAGTACGGAGCTCGATAAATTGCAATGTTAATATTTCATCACACAGCTGGAACCATGGAGCTTCAGTTACCGCGCAAACCAATCACGCGAAGAAAACCTGAACCTGAAAAATGGATATTTGGTGGATTATAAACGCTGAGACGTGACGAGACTCAGTTTGATTCTCCGTACACGGTGACCAGGCGTTCGAGTCAAAGCGCAACTTTTGATTGCACAGAATAACAGAACACAGTTCAGAGAGTAAAAACTCTCTCTATATTTATTTCTCTATATAATCCGCTGCTACAGTGCACTAATGCACGTATCCCAGTGTTTCACTAGTGCTCGGACACCATCGGTGTAGAAGGTTTTCTCAGGACGCCGGAGCCGTGATCAAACTACCTGCTTCACTTCTGAAACGCCGGCCTCCCAGGAACTCCTGTGATGGCAGAAACATTTGGAAATGGCTTCTAATGCCAATTGCTTTGACGCCCTTATTTACCAGAAGTTTGACATGAGCGCTCCTCATATTTGAAGACTTGCTCTGGGAATTCTCCGCTGGGTTTCTACAGGATGCTACAGAATGATGTGTAAAACTAATTTTGTATAATTCTTTTATGTGTTTGTTTTGATTGTATATTGAAATCAGTACATGCATAAGCCTTCATGAGTTTCAGTTCATGCAGCTAAGACTCCGCCGTCGGTAGTTGCCACACCCCATACTAGCCAACCACTGCATGCGGTGTCAGTCCCAAGCCTGGTTGGAAAAATGGCATGGCTGCGTCAGGAAGGGTAACCGGCACATTTGATTGGCAGGACATCTTTTCTTAACCACGCCTCCTCCTACTACTATAATTTCCTTCTGGCCACACCCACCTTTCTGTTACCCCATATCGACAAAAAAATACTGTCAATTTATCTCCACCAACAGGATGACCTTTGTTTTCCCGAATTAGGATCGTTTGGATAGGTTTTGACTTTAGTGTGTGTGTGTGTGTGTGTGTGAGAGAGAGAGAGAGATTGATATGAAAGTCAACAGGATATGTCATTCATGCACGTGTTTTTTTTTTTGTGTGTGTGCAAATGTGTGTAAAAGGGGGATAGAGAGATAGTGTGTGTGTGTGTGTGTGTGTGTGTGTGTGTGTGTGTGTGAGTGTGAGTATGAAAATAGAAACAAATGCTATGGATTATTGAAGATTAAGGTTGAGAAGAAAATGGGCACTCAGGAAATGGCCTCTCTATTTCTCTCTCTCGCTCAGACACACACACACACACACACACACACACACACTGTCGTCCACAGTTATGCTCTCCTCTCCTTGTTCTGCGTGAGAGACGGAGATAAAGCGCTCTTCCATTCCTCCTTCCTCTCCCTCGACCTCTCCATCCCTCGCCTCCGCTCCATCTCTCCTCCTTCGCCGAGTTATCTGCTGTTTCTCTCAAGGCCACACTTTCTTCCTTCCTTCTTTTCCTCTCCTCTCCCACTGCACTCGCCATCCTTCCCTCGTTCCCTCCCTCCTGTTTTCCTTCCTTTATTAGCTCGGTTTACCCGGTCGGCTCTTCGTCTATCTCACGCTGTTCCTTGTTTACTCTCCGCCCCCTTCCTGTTTGACGAAAGCTTTGGGTCACGGCCTTCTGTTCTGTGTCCCGCTGTGTGTGTGTGTGTGTGTGTGTGTGTGTGTGTGTGTGTGTGTGTGTGTGTGTGTGTGTGTGTGTGTGAGATGAGTTTCCTCCGAGCATGAAAAAAAAGATGGAGTTGGATGGAGTTTACATGCCTGAGATTTTTTACATTTAATTGCATTTAGAGCATCATTAGTGTCGCAGACAAAACAAACGTTCCGTTCAGACGCAGCTCGTCTGGTTATTTGTTATTTTGACCACGGACGCCTTTCTGCTGTCTGATTTCAGCCACATGTCCAAGACCTTTTCAGACAGCAGGGCAAATCTGATTTTTTTTTCTCATAAACATCTTTAGTTTCCTGCTTTTATATCCCATAACCACGCTCGTATCCATGGAACAGACTCGAACAGAAATCATCATGCAGCGCTCAGACAGCACACGCGTGTCCCGGAGATCAATCAGTGGAGTCCTGGTGTTATGTTCATCAGTGGGGATGGGGTTTTAATAAACGCAGATAATTTTATTGCACCGAGCTTCAGTTATCAGCTTTCAGAACGGCTTCAAACGGAAACTAATACACGGACCTGTTGCACTTTACCTTATTACATGTTTAAAGTTCCTATCATTATACACTTTTTACGATATTAGCTCTCTGGCTTAGTGGGTAGCACTGTTGCCTCCAGGGTCAAGGGTTCCATTCCCACCTTGGGAGTCTGTGTGTGTGTGTGTTTTTTTTGTGTGTGTGTGTGTGTGTGTGTGTGTGTGTGTTTGTCTGTGTGTTTGTCTGTGTGTTTGTCTGTGTGTGTGTCTGTGTGTGTGTGTCTGTGTGTGTGTGTCTGTGTGTGTGTGTCTGTGTGTGTGTGTCTGTGTGTGTGTGTCTGTGTGTGTGTCTCTGTGTGTGTCTCTGTGTGTCTCTGTGTGCCCTGCAATGGACTGGCACTCCGACCCCGTACACGATCATACGCTATGAATGAACATATTTCTCATAAGTTTTCACGGTATCATTTTAGATATTAGACATGTCTGTCTGTTTAACTCTGTCTTCATCCTGTCTGTCTGTCTGTCCAATCTGTCTGTCTCTCTATCTGCTCTTTTAGTCTCTCTCCATTTATCTCTCTCTCTGTCTCTTCATTCTGTCTCTCTTCATTCTGTCTGTCTCTCTGTCCATTCTGTCTGCCTCTCAATTTGCCCAGTCTGTCTGTCTGTCTGTCTCTCTATCTGACCTTTTAGTCTATCCCTCTATTTTTTAATTCTGTCTGTCTCTCTATCCTTTTATGTTTGTCTCTACCTGTTTACTCTCTCTCTCTCTCTCTCTCTCTCTCTCTCTCTCTCTCTCTCTCTCTCTCTCTGTTGTTTCCTCCTCTGTTCTTCCCAGCTGTCAATCAAGCCGTTATATCAATAAAACTGAGAGACAGCTCATGTTTGTTTTTTAGGGTCTAACACACACACACTTGATTGTTTACATGTTATCAAATTGTGACAGTGTGTGTGAGTGTTTGTCAGTTTGAGCGTGCTAGTTTCATTTTCATTTGTTTTTCAGGAACACACGCACACACACACACACACACACACACACACACACACACAAATGGATTGAATTTTGTGTTTTCGAGAATTTTTTTTTCCCAGGGGTGACTCAGACTCTCTCTCTCTCTCTATCTCTCTCTCTCTCAGACACACACATACACACACACACACACACACACACACACACACACACACACACACAATGACAGGAAAACCGCTCTTAGACAAGCGAGGCGGGCAGCAAGGCGAAAATAGTAACACTTTCTGATTGCATGTGATCTGAAATGAGCGGGAGTGCTGCATGCGCTGTGCGTGTGTGTGTGTGTGCGTGCGTGTGTGTGCGTGTGTGTGAGTGTGTGTGTGTTGGAGTGTTTTACCATTTTTGGAATGGAAAGGTTAAGGATCAGTGATATCCGTCATGTCGTGTCTGGAGCTGTTTTGCTGGTGTTTGGTCAGTAGCGCCGCTGGTGCTGTCAGTAACGAGCCACATGGTTCGGGCTCCTGACTGAGGAACACCGCTGTGTGTGTGTGTGTGTGTGTGTGTGTGTGTGTGTGTGTGTGTGTGTGTGTGTGTGTGTGTGTGTGTGTGTGTTTTATTTCTAAACTCAGGCTTCACAAAAATGCCTCGGCTTCTTTGTAAGTGACTCATCGTCTGTTCTCCTCTGTTCAGCCCTCGTACCTGCAGGGAGAGAGAAAAGGAGTGTGTGTGTGTGTGTGTGTGAGGGGGGGCGGGGGGAGTTGGGTTCACTCCCCTGCAGGAGAGAGTTCGACTTTCCCGAGTCGTTATCGAAGAGAAATCCGTCCTTTTGATTCGTTTGCTAGTTAATACAGTCGTGTTCACGCTGACGATCATTACAGGGGGAAAAAAAAAAAAACCTCTCGGCCAAAACGAGGTCCTGGAGCTCAAAAGTGTCTCAGTGCAGGAGGTGAAAAAAGTGAATTTTCAGACAGAATCATATAACACCATTTTAATTCATCATAACGTACGTAATGTGCCTTGTCTCCTGATCGACAGTATGATTCTTTGTTTTTGTAAACATTTTTGTCAGATAAAAAGAAACACGATTGATGGTTTGATGGACGGTTTCACGCCCTTTGATGTCTGTAGCGTCCGGAACTTTTTTGAATTCAGATCTTCCAACGGCCTTAACTGTCATTCAGACGAATCTCGGCTGGAAAAGTGTTTTATTCTAAAATGCTGAATTAAGATAAGATAAGATAGTGCCACATGAATTTGACATGGTTACGGACACTACAGATTTTTGGGGGGTAAAAATCCTTCATTTTGCACGGAATGCTGTTAATTTAAGCAACAGGTTATATGCTTTTCGAAGCTTAATACGATTAAGGGACGGTTAAATCGTAAGCATGTGTCGAAATTTTCAGATCTTTTGCTCCTCTTTTTAAGAGAAAAGGGGAGAGAAAGTGTGAGGATGTGCGCGTGCAGGTTGGAAGCAGTGCCCAGCTGGCGCAGAGGCGCACGGCTGACGCTCGCAGATTCCTCAGCGGCACGTTTGCAGATGTGGCCCGCCGACCCCGCCCAGTGCTCTCTCTGTGAAACTCAAACACGGCGAAGGCTGACATCGGCCCCGACCGGTGCAGCGGCGTTGATGTCGACGCAGCCGGCTCTGTATGAACCTGAAAGTGTCGGGGAATCTCGTGTAGTCCTTCGCGCATCGCCCCGTCACATGCCACTCTCTCCGTTAACGTCCGCACGCTTCCTCCTGCCTTCCGAAGCTCCACGCCGTCGTACATGGAGGCCGCATGCCAAGTGAGCTCTCAAGAGTGAGCGAAAATAGAGGAAATAGATTTGGGCGCACGGCCGTCACGAGAGAACCTGATACAAAAAATGTAACACGAAACACACGCTGTGTTCGATTCACCGCGTTCGTCTGAGTCAATTCAGAGTCAAATCACTTGGAAGACAAAAGATTCTTTCTTAGTGAACGCACCATGAGACCCCATTGCTGTTGTGTGTGTGTGTGTGTGTGTGTGTGTGTGTGTGTGTAAGTCTTTGTAGTTTGCGTTTTTGTGAAAGAAAAGGGAACGAATAAATGCGTTTACTGGATTTTTGGAGAATGTTGAAGCATAAAAACGAAGGGTTTACAGGCTGTTGGCTGTTGCCGTGGTTGCAGTTTCCCCAGCACTCATGGACTTCTGTAACATCAACTACCGTCTCTTATGATCAACAAACTCTAGTTAAAAAAGTCAACCAGCGTATTATTGATAATGATTTGGCTGTATATTTCCTCGGACGCGAACACACAACTGCATCGTGGTAGTAAAAAAGAAATAAATAACCATTAAAGGCGGAGTTCTAGCATTTTGTGAAATCATACAGCATTCACACTTGGTACAAACGAATTAAATATAACATTTTGGTGTTTGTCCTTTTTAAGACCCTCTTCTTGACGCTTCATAAATTCTTCTCTCTCAGCCAGCATTACGACTTTTTTCCCGCCTCAAAACTGCAGGAATGGATTTGTCTCATTTCGTGCTCAAACTCTTCTGCTCGGGTTCTGCTCAGTGCTCAGACGGGAGGAGTTTGGGATGATGGCTGTGGGTTTACAGTAACACTGCTCTCTAATCCGGTTATGTTTTGGACAGATGGAGGGACGCGCGTTTCTGTCCCTGCTGCTTCCTGTAGCTCATTTTGCGTTTATGGGTTTCGGTGTGTCCTTTTACAGCTGTGAGAATTCTTATTCTTTAATGTCTCGGCTACAGTAATTGTTGTTGTTGTTTGTTTGGTCTCTCTCTGTCTCTTTCTGCCATTCGCTCCGTCTGTCTCACTGTCCCTGCCTCACTGTCCCTGTCCCTGCGTTCCTTACTCTGGAACAAGAATTCGCCCACACTTTCTTTTGTGCTTCCTGTCTCGCCTTCAGTCTCTGCCATTCATCTCTATTACTGTCCCTGTCTCTCCCAACATCTCCCTCTTTCTTTCAATCTCCATCATTCTTTCTGCCATGTCCTCTATTTGTCTCTCTGTCCCTGTCCCTGTCTCATATTCCTTGTGTGCTTTTCTCTGTCCTTCCAGTGACATTCCCAAATGTCTCTCTGTCTCTCTCTCTCTCTCTCTCTCTCTCTCTCTCTCTCTCACACACACTACAGTATTTCTGTCTCTTTTTCTTATTGTCTCCCTGCCATTCCGTCCATTTCCATTACTGTCCTTTTCTCTGTCGCTCACAATATCTTTCTCTCTCTGTCGCCTTTACCCTTTATTTTGTTATCTCATTGTCTCTCTCTTTTCGATCACTCTTTTTCTTATTGTCTCTTTCTTTCATTCCCTTCGTCCGTCTTATTGTCTCTGTCTATAGCTCTGTGTCCTTTTCTCAGTCGCTCCCTATAACTCTTATCTCTCTCTCTCTCTCTCTCTCTCTCTCTCTCTAAGTAAGGATTTAACATGTTTCCTTTTGTGTTTCTCCCAAGATAAAACTCCTGTGGCTGACGGGGGCGTGAGAAACATGGCACTGTGTCCATCTCTGTCTCGCTCTCCGCCTGTCTTACTTTCCATCTTTGTCTTTTCTTTTTTCTTCTGTCTCTGTAAATATGACGTATAAATGTAACATTACTTGTTTCACACAACTATGCTGTCTTTATGTGTGTGTGTGTGTGTGTGTGTGTGTGTGTGTGTGTGTGTGTGTGTGTGTGTGTGTGTGTGTATATACTCATGAGCATGCGATGTTTACATTTACATTTGGGGTTTGAACCTGGGACCTTCTGAACTGTAGTCCAACCCCTTACCCACTGATATGTGTGCATGTTTGTGTGAGCGTGTGTGTGTGTGTGTGTGTGTGTGTGTGTGTGTGTGTGTGTGTGTGTGTGTGTGTGTGTGTGTGTGTGTGTGTGTGTGTGTGTGTGGTATGTGCAAGCTCAGACACATTCCTGTATAGCAGCCTGCATACCGCACACACGCGCACACACACACACGCACACACGCGCACACACACACACACACACACACACACACACACACACACACACACACACACATTCTGTGTAGCAATGTTCAGACGTGCATGTGTTCAGATAGGTGTGTGTGTGTGTGTGTGTGTGTGAGAGAGAGAGAGAGAGGGAGAGAAAGGGATTCTTTCATTTGCTCTTTTTTTTGTCTGCTCTAATTTTTGTTTTTCTTTTTTTTTTAATTTTCTGTATTTCACTCTTCTTTCTTTGTTTCTTTCTTCATTGTTTGTTTATTCTTTGTGCATCAATTTCTTTATTCTTTCTTTCTTTCATTCTATTTTCTTTCTCTTTTTCTATCTATCTTTCTTTCTTTCTTTCTTTCGCACCCTTGTTCATTATTTGTTTACCTTTAATTCATTCTTCTTTTTTCTTTCTCTTTTCTTTCTCTATTTCTTTCTTTCTTTCTTTCTTTCGCACCCTTGTTCATTATTTGTTTACCTTTAATTTATTCTTTCTTTTAACTTTTTTTTGTCCTATCATTCCCTTTAAAAAAAAAAAAAAGTAAAAAAAAAAAAAGTAAAAAAAAAAAAAATTCTGTTCTTTTTTCCTGTGCATTCATTATGATGATAAATACAAAATCATTACATTATACATTACTGACAGTAATAACACACACACGCGCGCGCGCGCACGCACCACGCCTGTGACACGTAATTATTTTCTTGTATCTGCACGTCCTGCACTGTAGTTAATGTTTCTCCAGATCGCCGTGAGTCTTGATAGCGGCTCACGCCGCCGTGGCATCGAGTCGACCAGCTTCATGGAGTCTCCTCCATCCAAAATCCGTCCAAAACACTCTCACTGTCGTTCCTCAGACTCCCAGAACCTCTCTCTCTCTCTCTCTCTCTCTCTCACACACACAACCTCACAGTCCTGGAATACAGTACGGCCGTATCCACATCAGAGAACAAGCAAAGCTCCATAGACGTGATGTGCTGCTGATTCAGGACAGTCAGGTGGTCAGCTGACTTCATTTCATTGCCACATAACGTCGCTGAGTCTCGACCTGTCCATGCACGTCTCTGCCGGTCCAGCTCTGTCCTTCCAGGGTTCAATAATGCCTTGGACAACTCTAAACCCAGTTCCAGTCACTTCAGCTCAATCTCCGTAGTTGCTGTCTTTATAATCCGACCCATAGAGACGTCTCTCCCATGACTGCGGGACATGTCCTCCGTTCGGGTGCTTTAAGAAACGCGAAGCTCCTCATTAGATCAGTCGGGTTTGGAAGCGCTGAAACACATTAAACATTAATCACTGCAGTAATTATCCAATCAGTGGATTTGTTTTTGCCCTGGCAGTGTGTGTGTGTGTGTGTGTGTGTGTGTGTGTGTGTGTGTGTGTGTGTGTTTATAGCAGTTAAGCACTTAAAAGCCTCTCTTTGTTTTCCTGTTTTTCTTTTAATGAGACAGGAGACGCAGGCCGTGGGCTCGGAGCAGCGCTGCGGCCCGAATCCTCTTATTACACTAACGACAGCCAGAACAATAATATTAACGATGATGATGATGATGATGATGACGGGGGTAAAATCTGTATGAGTAACATTAATAACTCTACTTAATGACAGCTCTGTGTGTGTGTGCGTGTGTGTGTGCGCGTGTGTGCGTGTGCGTGTGTGTGCGTGCGTGTGTGCGTGCGTGTGTGCGTGCGTGTGTGCGTGCGTGTGTGCGCGTGTGCGTGTGTGTGCGTGCGTGTGCGTGCGTGTGCGTGCGTGTGTGTGCGTGCGTGTGTGTGTGTGCTGGGGTGGAGTGTGGGGTTGACACTCATTTACCTCTCAGGCAGTGACACGTCGCTAAATACACGTCGCTTTGTGGTGAAGATCAAATTCAGGAAGAATTCTTGTTTGTTTTTACACTAAACTGTCTCTCTCTCTCTACCTGTCTTTCTCTCTGTCTGTCTCTATCTGTTTCTCTATCCATCTCTTTCTCTCTGTCTTTCTGCTTCTCTCTCTCTTTATCTGTCTGTCTCTGTTTGTCTCTCTGTCTCTATCTGTCTGTCTCTTTGTTTAGCTGTCTCTCTTTTTATCTCTTTTCTATGTTTTTCTTTTTGCCTGTCTTTCTGTCTGTTTGTCTGTCTCTACTTTTCTCTCTCTCTGTCTCTCTCTTGTCTTTCTGTGTCTTGGTATATCTGTCTCACTCTTTCTATCTCACTCTCTGTCTCTATCTCAGTGTCTCTCTGTCGTTCACTGTCTTTCTTTTTCTCTGTCTCTCTCTTTGTCTGTCTGTCTCTCTCCATCCATAACTCTCTCTTTGTGTCTGTCTCTCTCTCTCTGAATTATGTATATATATATATAATGTGTCTCTTTGTATTTCTGTGTATTGCTGTATGTCTCTTCATGTCTCTCTGTCTGTCTCTCTGTCTGTAGATGAGTACAGGATGAAAGGGGTCGAGGAGGTGAAGTACATGCGTGGAGAGGAGGACCGAGTGAACGCACGCAACCAGGAGAATCTGGTGAGACCTCACACACACACACACACACACACACACACACACACACACACACACACACGAATGGATGTAGATAATGAGCCACTTGTGAAGCAGATCTTCATCAGTGTCAGCTGTGTGTGTGTGTGTGTGTGTGTGTGTGTGTGTGTATGCGCGTGTGTATGCGCGTGTGTATGCGCATGTGTGTGCGTCTGTGTGTGTGTGTGTGTGTGTGTGTGTGTGTGTGTGTGTGTGTGTGTGTGTGTGTGCAGGAATGTTTTGTGCTCCCTTGAGAAAACAAAAGCACACTTCTGTCCATTGCTGCTGTTCAGGGTGTGTGTGTGTGTGTGTGTGTGTGTGTGTGTGTGTGTGTGTGTGTATGTGTGTATATATACATGTCTGTGTGATATTTGGGACTAAATCTGTGTGTGTGTGTGTGTGTGTGTGTGTGTGTGTGTGGAACAGGTTGAGGCTCTGTGTGGACGTGTTTGGAATGTAGGAGTGGGATGAGCTCCTTCAATTCAACACACACACACACACACACACACACTCCAAAATCATGCTAATGAGCAGAGCGGAACTGAAGTGTATCAGAATTGGGTGGTAGCACAATTTGGAGGTCTGTGGTGTAATATATGTGTGTGTGTGTGTGTGTGTGTGTGTGTGTGTGTGTGTGTGTGTGTGTGTGTGTGTGTGTGTGTGTGTATGTGTGTGTGTTTCAGGAGAAGAGTTCAGCACAGAACAAAACAAAGCTGCACAAAGAGATGCCAGGAGCCAACGCCAACAAGGCCAAGTGAGTGTGTGTGTGTGTGTGTGTGTGTGTGTGTGTGTGTGAGAATGTGTGTGAGAGTATAATCCTGCACTCAGACTGATGAGTGAATCAGGAACCCTACCTGCATGTGTACGGTTTCTCTCAGGCATGATGTTAGTTCCTGTGCTGCTGTTTTAGGAACCTCTTTAGTTCCTGCTCCATACTATGTACTTGAAGGGGCGGAGCTTCGACATCAAAGCCTCGCTCAGACGCACGAGGAACGAACGCCCCCGCTAATAACGACTGACTAATGAGAGGATCTTTCTGCCAGGGTTCCAGAACCTTTTCAGGAACTATCCAGTTCTTATGAAACGAGTTCCTGTTTCCACCTCACTGCAGGAACTTATATAATCAGCAGTGATGCAGACGCTGGGAACATTAATAACAGCTGTAACATGGAGAACATGGAAAAAATGTAGAACATGTAGAACATTCAGAACACTGAGAACATAGAGAATAGATAGATAGATAGATAGATAGATAGATAGATAGATAGATAGATAGATACTTAATTGATCTTGAAGGAAAATATGGAGAACATGAAGAACGTTGAGAACATAGACAACACTGAGAACGAGAACATGGAGAACACTGAGAACATGGAGAAAACTGAGAACAGTGAAAACATGGAGAACACTGAGAACGAGAACATGGAGAACACTGACAACGGGAACATGGAGAACACTGAGAACATGGAGAAAACTGAGAACAGTGAAAACATGGAGAACACTGAGAACAAGAACATGGAGAACACTGAGAACAAGAACATAGAGAACACTGAGAACATGGAGAACACTGAGAACGAGAACATGGAGAACACTGAGAACATGGAGATCACTGACAACGGGAACATGGAGAACACTGAGAACGAGAACATGGAGAACACTGAGAACAGGAACATGGGGAACACTGAGAACAAGAACATAGAGAACACTGAGAAGGAGAACATGGAGAACACTGAGAACAAGAACATGGAGAACACTGAGAACAAGAACATGGAGAAAACTGAGAACGAGAACATGGAGAACACTGAGAATGAGAACATGAAGAAAACTGAGAATGAGAACATGGATAACACTGAGCGTATAGAGAACATGAAGAACACTGAGAATGAGAACATGGAGAAAACTGAGAACTTAGAGAACACGGAGAACATGGAGAACACTGAGAAGGAGAACATGGAGAACACTGAGAACATGGAGAAAACTGAGAACATGGAGAACACTGAGAACGAGAACCTGGAGAACACTGTGAACGAGAACACTGAAAACGGGAACATGGAGAACACTGAGAACAAGAACATGGAGAACACTGAGAACAAGAACATAGAGAACACTGAGAACATGGAGAACACTGAGAACGAGAACATGGAGAACACTGAGAACATGGAGAAAACTGAGAACAGTGAAAACATGGAGAACACTGAGAACGAGAACATGGAGACCACCGACAACGAGAACATGGAGAACACTGACAACGGGAACATGGAGAACACTGAGAACAAGAACATGGAGAACACTGAGAACAAGAACATAGAGAACACTGAGAACGAGAACATGAAGAACACTGAGAACATGGAGATCACTGACAACGGGAACATGGAGAACACTGAGAACGAGAACATGGAGAACACTGAAAACAGGAACATGGGGAACACTGAGAACAAGAACATAGAGAACACTGAGAAGGAGAACATGGAGAACACTGAGAACGAGAACATGGAGAACACTGACAACATGAAGAAAACTGAGAACATGGAGAACACTGAGAACAAGAACATGGAGAACACTGAGAACAAGAACATGGAGAACACTGAGAACAAGAACATGGAGAACACTGAGAACAAGAACATGGAGAACACTGAGAACAAGAACATGGAGAAAACTGAGAACGAGAACATGGAGAACACTGAGAATGAGAACATGAAGAAAACTGAGAATGAGAACATGGATAACACTGAGCATATAGAGAACATGGAGAACACTGAGCATATAAAGAACATGGAGAACACTGAGAATGAGAACATGGAGAACACTGAGAACATGGAGAACACTGAGAACATGGAGAACACTGAGAATGAGAACATGGAAAACACTGAGAACAAGAACATGGAGAACACTGAGAATGAGAACATGAAGAAAACTGAGAACATGGAGAACACTGAGAACAAGAACATGGAGAACACTGAGAACATGGAGAAAACTGAGCATATAAAGAACATGGAGAACACTGAGAATGAGAACATGGAGAAAACTGAGAACTTAGAGAACACTGAGAACATGGAGAACACTGAGAAGGAGAACATGGAGAACACTGAGAACATGGAGAAAACTGAGAACATGGAGAACACTGAGAATGAGAACATGAAGAAAACTGAGAACACTGAGAACATGGAGAACACTGAGAACATGGAGAACACTGAGAACGAGAACATGGAGAACACTGAGCACATAGAGAACGTGGAGAGCACTGAGAATTAGAACATGGAGAAACCTGAGAACAAGAACATGGAGAACACTGAGAACATGGAGAACATGGAGAACACTGAGAACAAGAACATGGAGAAAACTGAGAACAAGAACATGGAGAAAACTGAGAACAAGAACATGGAGAACACTGAGAATGAGACCATGAAGAAAACTGAGACCATGAAGAAAACTGAGACCATGAAGAAAACTGAGACCATGAAGAAAACTGAGAACATGAAGAAAACTGAGAACATGAAGAAAACTGAGAACATGGAGAACACTGAGAATGAGAACATGGAGAACACTGAGAATGAGAACATGGAGAACACAGCATATAGAGAACATGGAGAACACTGAGCATATAAAGAACGTGGAGAATACTGAGAATGAGAACATGGAGAAAACTGAGAACTTAGAGAACACTGAGAACATGGAGAACACTGAGAACAAGAACATGGAGAACACTGAGAATGAGAACATGAAGAAAACTTAGAACATGGAGAACACTGAAAACATGGAGAACACTGAGAATGAGAAAATGGAGAACACTGAGAACATGGATAAAACTGGGAACATGGAGAACACTGAGAATGAGAACATGAAGAAAACTTAGAACATGGAGAACACTGAAAACATGGAGAACACTGAGAATGAGAAAATGGAGAACACTGAGAACATGGATAAAACTGGGAACATGGAGAACACTGAGAAGGAGAACATGGAAAACACTGAGAACAAGAACATGGAGAACACTGAGAATGAGAACATGAAGAAAACTGAGAACATGGAGAACACTGAGAACATGGAGAACACTGAGAACATGGAGAACACTGAGAACATGGAGAACACTGAGAACATGGAGAACACTGAGAACGAGAACATGGAGAACACTGAGCATATAGAGAACATGGAGAACACTGAGCATATAAAGAACGTGGAGAACACTGAGAATTAGAACATGCAGAAAACTGAGAACAAGAACATGGAGAACACTGAGAACATGGAGA
>QNUK01000468.1:514076-519076 GCA_013621035.1 Clarias magur | reverse complement strand
TTCGTCTACCTCTTGCTCTGTTTCTCTTTATTTATTTTCTTCTCTCTCTCTCTCTCGCTCTCTCTCTCTCTCAGCATCCACACATCAGAGAGTCAGCAGGAGTTCTTCCGAATGCTGGACGAGAAGATTGAGAAGGTGAGGCGAGGGATGAAGGGATAAAGAGATGAAGGGATGGATGATGAAAATCCAGCAGGGTTGAGGGGAGGGGCTTGTCTTCGGGGTCTGGAGATTTAAAGGGCCGACGTGGTCTCAGAGAATTCCCTGTCATGTGGGTTCACACGGAAAATGATGAGCGTGTCGGAAACCATCCGTCCTCTTATCTGTGTGTGTGTGTGTGTGTGTGTGTGTGTGTGTGTGTGTACAGTTTGTGTTTTCCCTTCCTCTTTGACCCTGTGACGGTATCTGTCCATCTCTCCCTCTGTCTTGACAGCTGGCGTTCTCGCGCTGCTGGGAATCTCAGTGGCGTGTGACCGTTTATAAACTCAGATGGGTGGGGGGGTGACAAGGGTGGACAGGGAGCCGGGCACGAGGGGGCGTGTCCTACAGGACGGACAGAATTAACACGCTGTCGTTTATACCCACTTTACTAGCCTTAGCAAATTGATAAGCTGTCAATCATGTGACCTGACACGCCCACACTGCTCTTATCTCTCTCTCTCTCTGTTATAGTGAATGGTGGATACAGAACTAACACGTGTACATCTGTCCTTAATAACGCATCTCTCTCTCTCTCTCTCTCTCTCTCTTTGTTTTTCTCTCTTCTCTGTCTGTCTGTCTGTCTGTAGGGACGAGACTACTGTTGGGAGGAAGAGCGAGCGAGGGAGAACGAGAGAAAAATCGAGAGAACATTCCCTTCTATGGAGTGAATTCAAACCAGTGTTTTGTCTATAATTGTTCAGAGTGGAAGAGTCTGTGTGTGTGTGTGTGTGTGTGTGTGTGTGTGTGTGTGTGTGTGTGTGTGTGGGTGTGTGGGTGCATGTGTGAGCGTATGTGTGTGTATGAGTGAGAGAGAGAGACAGAGAGATGGAGAAAGTAGCAGCGGGTTTCGCGAGCCTGCGAAACAGGAATTTCCCTGGAGAACTATAACTCCGCCCCCTTTCCCGCCCCCTTTCACCCTGCTTTCGACTACGGTGGAAAAAATCTAACGGACATTTCTTTTGATTGACGTTTCTTTGATCAGCTGATCGCCTAAGGATTTAACCCCCCCCCCCCCAACCCTTCTGCATCTCCTGCTTCGACCTGATTGGTCGGTTCTGGATGCACGACTTCCTCCTCGACTCTGAGAGACAATGAGAAGAAAGGATGACAAGGGAAACAGGATGTTTTTGTTTCCTCGGGGAGAAAACATGGGATAAAAGGATGCAACCCAGTGCGTGCGTGTGTGTGTGTGTGTGTGTGTGTGTGCTTGATCTGTAAAGAAAAACAGAAGAGATATTTTAATAAGAGAGATATGAGGAATGGAAAGCGTCGAACTCCTGCCTTTTGAAGGACATTCTTTCTGGATTTTATTTGTTTTTGTTTTTTGTTGTTGTTGTTGTTTTTGGCTCATATCATAGCACAGCGTCCCCTTTAGACTATAAAATGTCATTTGCAGGGCCGCACTGACCCCATACGCACCCTTCACACACATCGAAACGCACTACATATCAGATCGGGCACTGACACACTGTCTGTAGAAAGTCCTGCTTACTCTCCTTCCTAACACACACACGCGCACACACACACACACACAGGCTACATGCTAATTCTGACTTGATCCACACTTCCAGTTTATGTGACGGTTCACTGAATATGAAACGCTTCAACCTGATTGGTCAGAAGGTGTTGATTAATTCTCTACAGCAGCTCTGACTGTAGCGCTGGTTTACATGAATGCACCCGATCTAACACTTCATCGTTCCTGTAGCAACGGCTCGTTCACAGTGACGCGTACCATGTACGGTGTACGAAATCGCGAGAAGGAAGTGTACAGCGGACCCTCGGCAGTGGAGAGTCCTTAAGGTGAAAGTTCGTATAGTGAGGCGCTTTTTCCCATAGGAAACAATGTAAATACAGATAATCTGTTTCAGCATAGTCATATTTTTTGCATATAAAAACAATCAAAAAACATATAAATTAAGTAAAATATGAAATAAATAGACATTAAACCTCAACCTTTATTTATGATTCCTCTTGGCACCCTTTTCCTCTCGCTAACGTCCTTGCTAACGTTCTCGATTTAGCCGCTGTTTGGTTCGGCTCGTTTGTTCGCCGTACGCTGAAAATGGTTTCGTATGCCACGGCAAATTTCTTGCAAAAATGATTTTTTAAGGGGGGGAATTCACAAGGCAGGACGTTCGTATGCCGAGGTTTCACCGTAATCGATGATAGGGTGATGGAAGGAGTCTCCAGTCTCAGGGCTTTGTCAGACATCCATCAGGCCATTTACCTGTAACATGATCTGACTTCTTTACCATACGTTCCTCAGTATTAAATCTAACTATGGATTTCATTTTATTAATACATTTTAAATTGAAATTGTTGGTAAATTATAGCCTGTTGTGTATGAGGAAGAAAACACCAGAGGGACACGCTGTTCTTGGAAAATAATCAAGTTTGAACGTGTAAGAGTAAAAACCGCTAATACACCCAGAGCAGCAGAGTGGTGGAAAACACAACACACTCAGTGTTATTCGATTATTATCACACATCTAAATAATGTCAACTAATAATTAAAATGTATATAATAAAAATATTAATGTAACTTAATTAAAATTTTATTTAAAAATCTGATCTTTGCGACCCCCCACCGTCTGTGGAAGGGTCTCAATCGAAGAGACACTGTGCGATCATGGACGTCTGTTAGGCCACTCATGCAGAAGTGGGGGATAGCGCTTTTCTCCGTTACATGTTACATGACTACGTATCGATGCATGAAAACATGTGGGGTTTCATGTGCGTTGGTAGCTGTCGCCGATGGTGGAGAGCCGTAACAATGTGGGTGGGTATCGGACATGACACACCCCGATGGGCCGCAATCATTACTGGACTTTAGACTTCTTGGTGCTTGGACCCCTAATTAAAATAACGTTGATTATGTCGGGTGTGATTCTCAGTCCAGTAGCAAAATGAATAACTTCACACACTCACACCTCCTGCTATGCTTATTTACATATTAACTGACTCAAAACCCATCTATTAGCCGTCAACACACGAAAGTTGTGGAAATTCCGTGCACAGTTTACAGCAGGCACAATTTTAAATAAAAGATCCATTAATAATAAATAATAATAATAATAATAATAATAAAAACAATGAATGGACGCCTTTCCAGTTTAGCGCCCTGTAGAGGACATTACAATAATATGCAAATCTATAAATAAGCATTTATATTCCAGGGGTCCACTCAGGATTTGAGATCTGTGTGCAAAAAAAAAACTAAACAAAAACAGTTAAATAAATAAATAGTTTCGCGCACACTATGACTGTGTGACCTCATCAGCTGCCATAATGACACATATCCACTAGGGGCGCTAAACTGGCAAGTCATATTCCTCACTGCTCGACTACAACCATAGCCATGTTGGATTTTTTTTGTGTGTGTGTCCACTAGGGGCGCTGTACTGAAAAGCAGTGCATTACAGTCGACACAGACGGTACACGATGTCTGATTTGACGCCGAGCTCTCATTCCATATGCAATAAGTAAATGTCTAATGTCCATTTGATGTACACGTCAGGTTGTTGTAGAAACGTTGTGTAGAACACTGAAAAGTTTACTCGTGATCCATGATTGTCGTCTCTTCTCTCGCTCACGCTAACGTCAGTGAGGAACTTATCACTTGATCACTTTATCAGTTTAATCGTCGACTGTGTCTTTCAAACGCTTAGATCTTTACAGACTGTCTGAGCGAGCACTCGTCTCTGTTTTGAGCGTGGCGGACATTTTGCTTCCGCACTTAGCTCCAGCGGTACCTCGGCATACTAACGCAATCCGTTCTGGACGCGACTTCTTAAGGCGAAGTGTCATATTATGGAACGCATTTTGAGATGTAAAGGCAGATAATCTGTTTCAGCCGCCCCAAAATATTACCAATGTGAACCAATTTCCAACACTGTCAAGGGTAATCATATTTTTGCATAAAAAAAAAAAACACACATTCCAAACATTTAGAAAATGCATGTCAATTAAGTAAAATATGAAACAAATAGACATTAAACCTCACTTATACTTAATTTATGATTCCTCTCGGCACCGGCTGCTTCGAAAACCAAACTGAAAGCGGCTCCCTTTTCTTCTCGCTACCGTCCTTACTCACATTCTCAGGACCCATGGTGTTATGTCTTCACTAAATCTTGCACAAAATGCCAGAATAAACACCAAGAAACATGTAAAATCGATTCACTTGGCTTTCCACTGGCGCAAACAGATTTTGAACAGCTGATGTACAGTACTGTGTAAAAGTCTTAGGCTCCATATTATCTGTAGTTCAAATGTTGTTATACAAGTTTATTATGTCTGCATTATTATGTACGAGACCATTCCCTACCAAGATACACTACAATTAATGAATAAATAACATTACAGAAGAATATCTGCATGCCTGTAAAGAAAGCGACATATTACATGACAGACCGGTTTTCAGATGGGGAAAGAAAAAAAAAAAAAATCAGTAATGTCGACTCCTGGGTTTTGCATGAAAATAGAAAGGAGCGAGAGTGACGAAGTGACCAAAAGAACTCAGTAAAACCTAACAGCTGTTTTATTTACAGTAATGTTCAAAAGTCCTGGGAACATCCAAACAAAAGCCGTATGCAATGATGCTTTTGAAAACATTTCTACATTAAAAGAAACCTCTATAAAAACACTAATTAATAACATAAACAATAAACGGTCAATATCTGGCATGGAAAACTCTTTGCTTGACCATAAGTTCGATACAGATGTGCGCAGTATTCCAAATAAAACAGCTGTTAGGTTTTACTGAGCGTGCTGGAGAATATGAGCTCTTTTGGTAACTT
>QNUK01000468.1:419076-506576 GCA_013621035.1 Clarias magur | reverse complement strand
GTCCTTTATCAGTGTACCAGTCATTTCTTCTTCGTCTTCCCTTTTCAGTTTCTGATGTTGTGTTTGTCTTCAGAGGAACCGATTCATATCTGATTTGGACAGTTTAATAACAGTTTCGCATGAAACCACTGAGCCACTTCTGCTTTCCTCTTCCACATACAGTAGTTAATGTTTATATTAGGAACATCCTCGTTATCCTCCGCACCCTACACGCGGCTTCTGTACCGAAAGTCATGCAAACGTGAGCAGAACTTTTAAAAGTTATTAACAGACGCAGACGCCCGTGCACCTGCGCCACCGTCGAACCCGACTCTCGAATCCTCTTTCAGGATCCACTTTGTCGCAGTTGGTGTTCGCGCTCTGCGTGTTCTGCCACGCTGGTTTCCTCTTCTCTACACTTCTTCATATATCTGTGCACTTTGCTCCTGTCACTGATGTTATCTCTGTAAACATTCTGTAGAGGAAGTGCAGAGGGCTTGCTGGACTCGGTGTGTATGCATAATGGATGCATGCCTTTCTCACACACACTCACACACTTCTTCATTACAATAAAAGCAAACAATCGATGTGTTTTGTGAACTTGCTGAAGGTCAGGTTAGGTCACATGACCGTAATGTTATACAATGAAGAATTTCATATCGCAAATAAACACATTGTGACAATAAAGGTAGAGGGGGTAAAATGGTCATGTGACAATGGTGTCCATAATCCAAATTCTGCATTCTGATTGGTCAGGAGATTCATTCTTCTCTAATAGCTGACTATTATACGCCATTTAATGCACATGTTTCTGTAGTTACAGCTCGGCCTCATGTTCTCATACGGCGCGTGATCCAAACATGACGTTTAAAAAAAAAATGTGTAACTGAATAATTCCCTAATTGTGCCAGAAGTCACATGATCAGAAATGCACAGTTTCCCTATAACATCAGAAGCTATATATATATTTTTTCCACCTTCAGGACACTCACTCACTCATCGTCTATACCGCTTAATCCGGGAATCGAACCCGCCTGGGAATCGAACCCGGACCCTGGAGGTGCAAGGCGACAGTGCTAACCACTACACCTCCGTGCCGCCCTCTTCAGGACACATACAGTATAAAAAGAGTCCGGTCAGGGAGCGATGTCCATGATGTACTGTACATGAGGACAGGATCTAACTAGTTTCCATCTAAGACGATCTCTAACATTAAGTGAAGCTCAAACTATTAGAACTGGTTGTGTGTTGAAATTTATCCGCACTCTGGCTGCAGAATTGATTTAAATTCACTTTTAGAAAAGACAAATGGCATCACTTCTCCAACATGCTTTTCAAAACCTTTATCCGTCTGCCAACAAGCTCTCGTATTCCCTCGTTTAAAAAAATGTCTTACTATACAACCCCTCCTACTCCCACCTACTATATTAACACCTCGCCAGTGCGAGCAGAAGTGTGCGGACGTGCATCGTCATACGAGATCACGACGCCCTCGGACATCAGTCCTCCGTGTTTAATCTGAATTCAGCGTCTCACTGTAACGAGCACTGTTGAGTGCTGAACCTTCTTCCTGATGGTGTTCCAATACTTCTGGCCCTTGAGAATCCCAGAAAACTGTAACATTGATGAATTTTCCAGCTGATGTTTGACTTTTGAACATTTTTATCGGTCGGCGATTGAGGATGTTTTCCGTTCCATACTCGGCCGTTTACTCTCAGGCCCGTAGTGACGAATCCGTGTCTCGTCGCCGGTAATGATTCTCTTTAAGAAACTTCCACCTTCCTGAGAGTATCGCTCCACATTTAGTTTGTAGACATCCAAACGCCTCTGTTTATTCTCTTCCGTGAGTTGTTTCAGCACCAGGTCCTCCCTCAGACCGCATCACTGAACCCCTGCTCCTCTTTATTCCTTGCTTTTCTGTGTAATATAAGGACGAGTATGAAGTAATAATGCCGCTTTAACTTATACACCCAGACTTTATATTTGCCCTTTGACCTCACTGGCCCTCAAGAGGCTCTCAATTTATTCCAGCTTTTTCATGAATGCTGATGCAATCGAGTCGAACCAGCAGATATTCTGAGTCCTGGAGAACAAATCGCCCTCAGCACGATTGCGATGAACTGATCTAATGCCAGGGTGAGTACCAGACGATGACGTCTTCACTTTAAACCAAATGTGTGTGTGTGTGTGTGTGTGTGTGTGTGTGTGTGTGTGTGTGTGTGTGTGTGTGTGTGTGTTGAAGGTATGAGAGCACGGATTGAACTGTACCAGACCCAGAAACTGAGGCCTTGATTTCATTCCTGACACGACTCAAAGGCATTTTTCCATCATAAAACACTTTTTTTCTTTCTTTCTTTTTTTTTTTTAAAATGTTTTTTTGTTCCCGAATACTGCAAATCATTTCAACCTGGGTTTGGGTCGATCACCAGACTGGGGGTTTTACTTTCTGACTTTCATTTTTCTTGCATGATGCTGATCTTTTTTCTTAATAAATATTAATCGAGGCGTAAGTTTTGTTACCTTTTTTTTTTTTTTAGAAAAGCTGGCAAATGATCAGCTCTTTGCCTTAAAAGAAAGATTCATAAAACAGTTGTAGCGGACAAATTAATAAAAGAAAAACCACAGATGGTTATGATTAAAATGATAATAAACATTTATAACATTTGCAAGCTTGCTTGTGTTCTTTTTAATTTAATAAAATGCAACAACAACAAAAAAAGGTTTTCAGATAGACTTATAAATTATAATGCTATATGCATAAATATATTATTTGTTTATTTGTAGTTTATTAATTAGTCAAAATAATTACAGAAAAATCCATTAAGCAGCTCTTACACTGATGGATGAAAAGTGATGGGTGTTTTAATAATCTAATGTAAGGAATTGAGTTTTGATAGATAGCTTTCTAAAAAAAATTTTTTTTTGTAGATTTTAAGTTTTTCAGGGAAGGAAGAAAGATAACTTACAAAAATTACTCGTTTTATTCTAAAGCCTTTTCACACAAGTGAAAAGTATCTAAAAGTACATAAAAACAAGTTTATCTACATTGTCTATCTAAAAACAAAGCAAACTTTAAAAAAAGGTTATTTCCTTCAGGAATCAATAGTAAGTATCTATCTAAAAGGAAAGAACGAGGACTTGAAGGACTGAAGGAAAACCTCTATACATTATTCCATTCTACATTATGCGTTTTATAAAAATATATTTATTACCATAAAAGCTTTTAGTTCTGTTTGAATCTCACCCTTCTTTAACATTAGATTTATATTTTTACACTTGCTTTGGTTGATTCAGGGTCTAATCTGTCAGAGCAGGTCACGTATAGAGAGAGCACATAGTCCTAGTCCTGTGGAGTGCTTCTTTGACCACTAGAGGGCGTGATGAGTCTGTGTGAAACCAGAGTCTCCACACAGAGGATCTTCAAACGTTTCTTTTTCCTGTCAAGAAAATTAAAAACAGTGTGTAAGCCAGTGACATAATACAGACCCAGTGCGTATAAATAGAAAATCACATCCTGTTTGAATAAACAAAGTGCAGGTGCGGAATAATGTGTGATCTTACAGAGCTTAAAAACATTTAAGAGTCTTTTTAGAGTCAAGTTTGTAAATCATAAACTTATTTAAGAGCAACTGTTTTCAATATCGCTTTATTCATTCATTTATTTTTGATGCACGTTATCTGGTGTAGGGTGTGGAGTGTATCCAAGTGGGGTGCCAACACAATACATGGCACAAGAACACACACTTTTAATCAAACATTACGAGAAATTTGGAAATATCAAACAGACTACTATGCATGTCTTTGGATATTATATTATCCATCCATCCATCTATCCATCCATCCATCCATCATCTCTGAACCTCTGTAGTACAACTACGGACCTTGGAGGCCAATAGTGACCCTTGTATTTATTCACCAACCACGAGGAGATGCAAACAGCACACACACAGACCTGAGGCAGGAATCGAACTCAGACACACACAGTACGGGCAATTTGGGAACGCCAATTAGCCTAATCTGCATGCCTTTGGACGGTGGGAGGAAACCGGCGTACCTGGAGGAAACCCAGTAAGCAGGGGGGGGGGGGGGGACATGCAAACTCCATACACACACAGACCTGAGGCAGGAATCAAACCCGGACCCTGGCGGTGCTAAGCAACAGTGCTGACCAGTAAGCCACCGTACCTCCTTGTGCCTATTATTATTTACTACATGTACTACATTATTTTATACCTTACTTAGAACATGACAATATGGACTCCAATTGTCGGCTAAGAGCATTTATTTATTTATTTATTTATTTATTTATTGTGTTACAATATTTTAGACTAGAACTAACCTCCAGTTATTATAATTTTATTTGTAATTAAGCCTCATTTAACGTAAGCCTTTAATTTTATGTCTTTAATTCAAAAATAATAAATAAATATACAACTTTAATAAAACCTTAAGAAAAGGCATTTTTTATATTAAAACTTGACACAGCTTTTTTATTCAGCAATTAAGATCTTTCATTTTTTTTAAAAATCTCATGAATACGTCAATATAATGATGCATATTCACATAACATGGCTGATTTATACTGCATGGAGAATACAGTATAAGTTTCTCTGTCAGGGGGCGTGGCTTTACGAATCCAGCGTGTACAGTATACAGGGGGCGGGACTTGAATGCAGCAGTTGACAAGGGGCGTGGTCAGGTTTAAACACATTATGTATTTATTATTATTATTATTATTATCATCATTATGTCGTTTTTCTGTATAGGTATTGAAACTGTATTTACATTAACGTGATCTGTGAGAGAAAAGATGATGATGATGATGATGATGATAAATGAAAGAAGATTTTTAGTCCTGTAGGAGAGAGGTGTAGAGGGAGGGGGGGGGTGGATTAGGTGAGGGGAGGAGAGGGGGAGGAGACGCGCGCGTGCAGGGGTAAATAGACACACAGGGACTCTTATTCCCTCCATCCTGTCTCTCTCCCTCTCTCTCTCTCCCTCTCTCTATCTCTCTATCTGTCTGTCTCTCCGCTCGCGTGCTCCTGCAGTCATGCTGGCCGAGGTGCGCGCGCTGAGGGTACGCGCGCTCCTGTGCGCGCTCCTGTGCGTATCCTGTGCGGGTTTGGATCCGGTGCGTCCGGAGTCCGCGGTGCTGAAGCCGCGTGTGATGATCGCAGTGCTCGCGCGCAACTCCGCTCACAGCCTGCCGCACGTGCTGGGCTGCATCGACCGCCTGGAGTACCCCAAAGAGCGCGTGGCCATATGGTGAGATCCGCTGTTCACACGCGCGCGCGCGACAACAAGCACAGTGTGTGTGAATGTGTGTGTGATGGGGACTGGTGCTGTTTAGGTTTGGAGTGCACACACTGCTCTTTAAGCTTTGTTTTATTATTATTATTATTATTATTATTATTATTATTATTATTATTAGTTGTAGAAGTGCCAACCACCAGGGCTGAGGGCTCGAATCTCACCTTCAGTGTGTGTGTGTGTGTGTGTGTGTGTGTGTGTAATGGGGACTGGTGCTGTTTGGGTTTTAGGTTTAGAGTGTGCACACTGCTCTTTAAGCTCAGTTTTATTATTATTAGTAGTAGTAATAGTAATACTAGTATTATTAGTGTCATTTAAGCCTAATCATTCAATTTATTTTGAATTATATGTTGATAACTAGCTTTAATAAAAATGTAAGAATGCTGACTATGCTGAGGGTTTGAATCTCACCTCTAATGTGTGAATGCAAGTGAGTGATGGGGACTGGTGCTGTTTGACTGCTCTTTTAGCTCTGCTTTATTATTATTATTATTATTATTATTATAGGTGTAGTGTGTCCTTTTTTTGGATGAAAGACATACAATTCAAAATGGCATCCAAATAGCTGTAACAATTAGGCTTCAGTGAAATGAGGCTTAAATCATGAATGAAATAAGAACTGGAGGTTGGTTCTGATCTCCAGCACTGTAGCATAATAAATCAGTTAATACTCTTGGCCAACTATTGGAGTCAATTTTGTCTTGTTTTTAGAAATGATTAATAATATAACGTAATATAGGCGGCACAATTTAGTAGCTTAGTGGTTAGCATTGTCGCCTTGCATATTCAGGGTCTGGATTTGATTCCCGCCTCTGGGTCTGTGTGTGTGTGTGTGGGGTGTTTGCATGTTCTCCACGGTCCAAAGACATGCAGGTTAGGCTACAGTAGTTGGTATTCCCTAATTGCCCATGGTGTGTGAGTGTTGACCGGAGGTCCTACCACGATCGTAAAATGGGAGTAAATACAATTATAATCAACACTGGTCTCCTCAGTTCCTAGTTGGACTACAGAGGTTCCTAGATGGATGGATTATTTTTTTTAGTAGGAGTAATAATAGTAGTAGGGGCAACCTCCAGGCTGAGGGTTCCTCTGGGGATTCCAGTTTCCTCCCATATTCCAAAGACATGCTGCACATGCTGATTGGTGTTTCTGAATTGCTCATAGTAATTAATTGTGTGTGTGTGTGTGTGTGTGTGTGTGTGTGTGCTCGTGTCCTGTGATGGCCCAGGATCTCTGGTTTCTTCCAACCTTCTTTAAACATCCAGGCTACACCAAATTGCTTCTAAGTGTAAACGAGAGTGTGAGTGTGAATGTTTGCTGACGGTGAAGGACTCCGGTCCCGTCCGGGTGGAATTCACACCTTACATGCAGTGTCCTCGGGAACGATTCCAGAGTTCAGATCCACCAGTCTGATCAGGATCCAGGGGTTCAGCAAGATCAGTTAGTGATAAACGAATGCATAATGATTTATTATTAATACAATAATAATAATAATACAATTTATAATTAATAAGTATGTTATCACATCGGTACAGTGCGGCAGGATGATGTTAGTGAAATGATGTCGATATCGGCTTTTCATTGTTAAACTTTTCATCTGTTTAAATGTTAAAGTATAAATTCACTGCGATTTTGTTAGCAAACTTTGTATGCATCAAAAAAAACAAACAAACAAACAAACAGAATCGCATTATATTTGTTGTCTTATAGCCGTGATGAAAATAAAACTACATAAATCAGAAACAAATATTAGAAAAAGAAATTACAAGTTTGCATGATAAAAAAAAAAATGGTAAGGAATAATTAATTATAATTACATAAGAATGTGAATCGACACACCTGGTCTTTATTCTGAATGTAACAGTGGAGTTCCGTGTTTCATTATCGAGGTCTCAGAGTCACATTTCTCCCCTCGTGCCGTGGTGGTGCAGTGAAGCGCGTAGCCGTCGTCATTACCGCAGGTCTCCTGTGGCGATGTTGTTAAAGACCAGCCCCTCAGTAGCTCCTGTGACCTGCTGCGAGGTTTTACGGCGCTCTCTGTTCACGCGGATCCGCTCGGCTTTAATGACGTGTTAAATGCACATGAAAGGCGTTTCCGCTGGCTAAGCAGCTCGGAAGGGTTTTTACTCGGACGTCAAAAACGTGTCGGGGCCCCCGAGAGACCGCAGGTAATACAGTCGGAGAGAGCAGGGAGACCCGTACCCAGCATGCACCTGGGTGTTATGTGGCGTTATGAAATGGACTGATGGAAGAAGCTCGTGTAGAGATGATGTGAGGTTTGGCTTCGGTAGTCACGCTGCTTATTCAGTATTCAGATTTATTGTTTTCATGTATTCATTAAATCTTTCACTCATTCACTCAAGTCATTAATGATCAGTTTCCTTAATCACACACTCAGTCACAGTCACTTTTACACTCACTCACTCACTCACACACACACACACACACACACACACACACAACTGCTCACTTACTCTCTCACTTAGTCATTGACACACTAACACATTCAGTCTCACACTTATTCACTCACTCACTCATTCACTCTTTCACTCAGTAGCTCATTCATTCAAACACTTACTCATTTAATTCACTTTTTTACCCACAAATTCTCAGATTTACTCATATTGACCCAGTCACTTCATTCCGTCCCTCATTCATCCTCTCACTCACAGACGGACATATTCATTCACTCCATCACTCTAATATTCACTCCTTCATTTACTTATTAACAAAGTCACTCACTCACATATTCATCATTCAGTGACATACAGTATTCCTGTGCAACCGGTTTCTCTGTTCTGCAGCGCAGGATGTGCGTCTGATCTGGAGGAAGAAACACTTTATTAAAAGGAAACGCTCTCGTAAGGCGCCCCCAGGGCAACGCTGTGCGTGTGGTGGGTGTGTGTGTGTGTGTGTGTAAGTGTTTGTTGAATGCATTGGAAGGAGACTGCAAGGAGATGTCCTTGACAGGTTTAAAATGTGTAAAATGCTGTCAGTCTAATGTTTCTTTAGTTACAGCTCATCTTCTATTATAGGGATTTATATTCGGATCGAAAAATGTGCGCAGTCTGTTTCAAATGTATGGAAGGAGCCTTCAGTGTCAGTGCATTGAGTTAAAGCAGTCATTTCTTGACATCATCAGAGAAGTTTATCATGCAAAATGGTAAACTGTCTTTTTTTGTCTTATTAACTTCAAGATATACAAAAAAGAAAGTTTTCATAACCACTATAATATAAGTGAGAAATTGTTTCCGTGATAAAAAAGTATGATGTGACTTACTTTAATGCAGTACAAAAATACCGAATCTTTGACAAATTTATATTTAAAAAATTAGCACGCGCCGATACCAAGCTCATCTACTCATAGAACTGTTCCGATACTATTGCACCGATTCCACTTTTTATGGCGCTCATAGTGACAGGTGTCACTATGCAAAGTTTTCTTCTTTGTTCCTCTTCTCTCATGTCAGAAAAAAGGGTAAAAAGGACGTTTTTACTCTTATAACTGTTCTGTTATTCTGTACAATCAAAAGTCCAGCTTTGATTTGATTGGTTTATACTTACTGTTAATTAAAAATGAATGATCAGGATGTTACAGGCTTCAGTTTCATCACTGATATTTAAACTAGCTGCGTTCTCAGCCCAGTGTCTCCTATCAGATGTGGGACATTCCTATAAATTTGCTGTACTCTAGGACATCACGTATCAGTACTTGGTATCATCAAGCACCCAAAGGGAAATACTTTTACTCATACTGGGTCTAACAAGAAGTGGTATTGGTGCAGCATGAAAAAAAAAAAAAAAAAAACACACTTCAGAAGACAGAAGTTGTTGATTATTTTCCTAAAACAGCTTCCCACCAAGTTTGTATTCCTTACGCAAGAGACACAGTTGATCGAACCCATGTAGAGTGGCACTAAAAGCGATCCATCTTTCCAAGCCGGTAATTGTAGGCAGACTGGTATGAACTTAAATACCCATAACATCAGTGGATGAGCTTGCGGCTTGTAAAACAAACACAATGTGATCGTATTTAAACTTGCTGCAGGTTCTGAGCCAGGTGTGTTAACGATGGAACCTCAACACTTTCCAGCAGAACTGCTCGATTATGGGTTTGGTAAAGTCGACATAAGCCCTGTCATTACACTGTCACCGGCCAGGAGCGCAGCGTGCATGCTTTAATGTTCACACAGGAAGTGTTTTTCTGTGTAGAAGTGTGTATACATGTTATTGCACAGTAGAGATGTCAGAAAAAATTGTGTAAGAGTGGGGCTCCTAAATGATTTTTTTTCACTGTTTCTTTCACATGTGGCATACCTCAAGGTTCGATTTTAAGTCCATTTTTTTTCTTCCAAAAAGCAAAGTGTGAAGTTTTTCCCGAACATTCGGACAGACACATCTGAAATCCATGTCCGTACATGCAATAAAAATATTCACTCCTATAATTTCAGTGAATTTTAACACATATACTCAGTTCATCAAAGCTTCAGTCAGAATAACCAAATGATGTCATAATATTGTAAGCACTCCTTCAACTGTTCATCAAACTCACACAGTCATTTTTCATCTTCTTGTTAGATGCAGTTGCACCTTCTTTTTGAAGATGGGGGTCTGTTGCACCAGCTATAGTACAGCAAAAATCTCATTTATGTAATGTAAACATAAAGTGAAATAATTAGGTAGTTTTAGATCAGAATGCAAAAGGAGACGAAATGCAAGTCCAAGGTCGACTCCATTGCTAGGGTTTGACCAAAACTCAAATCGCCCGAAGTACAGTTGTAAAGTGCAACAGTTATCATTCCTGCCAGATTAAATGCATGTGTCAGTCATGTGAGAAGAATCATGCAAGAGTCATTAAAAACAAAAAACAAATATTTAATCATACAAGGGTTTTATCAGACTTGGAAAAGTGAGCCAAGGCTTTTCAGGAAGTAAAGCACTGCAGGGATTTCTTCACCCATCCCCAAGTTTAGTTCTTTTTGTTGCAACGAAGACGCTCCAGTCAAAGTTGGACTTTTAATTGTGCAGAATAACAGAACATGATTCTGAGAGTAAAAAACCCCGTAATTTCTCTATATAATCCCCTGCTGCACTAATGCACTTATCCCGGCATTTCACTTGTGCTTGGACACCATCAAGTTAAAGGAAAGTTTTCTCAGTACACCGGGGTCGTGATCAAATCGCCTGCTTCATGTTTGACACGCTAGCCTCCCAAGAACTCCTTTAATCGTCCAAACATGTGGAAATGGCTTGGAGCGAGGTCAGGATTATACGTGGATGTGGCAGTAACTTCAAGTACTGTAGGTTACACACTGTAATGTGCAAGTGGTGTCGATGAATGATTGTGTGTACAGTTCACACAGACTGATGCGTTCCATGCGTACGGATTTCTTTAAAAACTCTCGTTGCTGTACTGAGCGTGAAGTCGTGTATTCCTGAAAAACATTTAAACAGTATTTCAAACAGAAAAGAAGCAATTTTCTAAATCCAATAACTTCATTTGCTGACTATGTTAATAATTATATATTCATTCTACAAATATTCAAACACTTGTTCTTATGATATCAGTGCAGTGTAGAATCCAAACTCGTACTGCTAATGTACAGGCTCACGAACATTGAAAAGTCTGTGTGTGTGTTTGTTGGATGGGTTTGGGGAACGAAACAGAGTAGTAGAGAGAGAGAGAGAGAGATGAGAAATTCTTACTGCCCTGCAAGGTATGCTGGGAATTAGATGAAAGAACAGCCCCGGGAGGGGTAGCGGGTGCAGTTCTAAAGGGTCACCACAAGCCACATTCCATCACACCATGGCGATCAGGCTTAGCAAACAACATGCTGTCGGAAAAACTATTAATTAGCCACAGAGTGCACGCTCTGATTGGCGGCAGCACTCAAACGGTGGGCTGTGATTTGCTTAGACAAGCCACTGAGTAATTGTTGTGTTTTGTCACATGCTAAGGAAAATTCTAGACTGAGAGATCAGACTGAGCTTCAGGAAACAGAGATTAGGTCAAACATCAACATATGGAGAGACTAGTGTTAGTAAGGGCTAAAGAGTTTGTAGAAATAGTTAAAAGGTTAAAACTGTAAAAAAAAAATAAGCTGATCATAAGGTTCAGGATCTTACGCTTTGTTTACACTAAGTTGCACTTCTTTCGTCGTCAGACAAATATACGGTGGCCGAGAAGTGCAAAACAACTTAACAAAATGAAAACAAAATAACAAATTAAAAACCACAATAACAAAACCCAAAACAAGATAAAACATTCAAAAACAAAATAACAAAACCCAAATCAAAATAACAAATTCAAAAACAAAATAACAAAACCCAAAACAAAATAACAAATTCAAAAACAAAATAACAAAACCCAAAACAAAATAACAAATTCAAAAACAAAATAACAAAACCCAAATCAAAATAACAAATTCAAAAACAAAATAACAAAACCCAAATTCAAAAACAAAATAACAAAACCCAAATCAAAATAACAAATTCAAAAACAAAATAACAAAACCCAAATCAAAATAACAAATTCAAAAACAAAATAACAAAACCCAAAACAAAATAACAAAACCCAAAACTAATTTGTTATTTTGTTTTGCGTTTTGTTAATTTGTTTTCGGTTTTGCTATTTAGATTTTTAGTTTGTTATTTTATTTTATTTTTTTGATATTTTGATTTTGAATTTGTTATTTTGTTTTTCGGGTTTGTTAATTTGGTTTTGAATTTGCTATTTAGTTTTCGGTTTTGTTAATTTGGTTTGCACCTCTCGGCCGTTCAGAAACGAACCGGAAAAGGTAGGTGTAGTTTGCGAATGAAATTCTTACCGCTGATTGGACGAGACATCTGTCACTCAAGATATACAGGAAGTACTGTAGCGGCGGTAGAGTCGCGTGTGTATGAATGTGCAAACATGTCCGGTCCTTATTGTGGTTTCAAATATGGCGTTCTGCCAAATTTTTGCAGTCCGTGTGGAATTTTTTTTTTTCTTTTAAAAGAGACACAGCAGATCGCAAACTAATCTTTATACCGTGATATGTCATCAGCATATCCAAAACTACGGCATACGAATGTCCGCCCTCAAAGTACCGTTGAATAAATTCTATTCCCTTGCTTTCTAATGAAAAATGTAATTATTTTCTTAGTTTTGCAGACCGAAATTTTTTTTTTTAATGAAGCAGAACACACAAGAAACAAAGTTAGAGACACAATTTCCTACTTCCTGTTTATCTTGAGTGACGGGTGTCTCGTCCAATCAGCGTAAGAATTTAATTCGCAAACTATACCTACCTTTTCCGGTTCGTATCTGACTGGCCGAGAAGTGCAACACAAATGAACAAAACCCAAAACAAAATAAATTCAAAACCAAATTAACAATTAGTTTCGGGTTTTTGTTATTTTGTTTTCGGATTTGTTAATTTGGTTTTGAATTTGCTATTTAGTTTTCGGATTTGTTAATTTGGTTTAGAATTAGTTATTTTGTTTTGGGTTTTGTTAATTGGGTTTTGAATTTGCTATTTAGTTTTCGGATTTGTGAATTTGGTTTTGAATTTGTTATTTTGTCTTTGAATGTTATTTTGTTTTGGGTTTTGTTAAGTTGTTTTGCACTTCTCGGCCACCGTACAAATACACTCCCTGCGCGGTAATCAGAGAGTGAATCACAGATGAGAAATGGAAAAAGTAGATCGGATAAAGATGAAGTTTTGTCTTAAAAATTCATTAAAATTTTCTAAATCCAATAACTTCATTTGCTGACTATGTTAATAATTATATATTCATTCTACAAATATTCAAACACTTGTTCTTATGATATCAGTGCAGTGTAGAATCCAAACTCATACTGCTAATGTACAGGCTCACGAACATTGAAAAGTCTGTGTGTGTGTTTGTTGGATGGGTCTGGGGAACGAAACAGAGTAGTAGAGAGAGAGAGAGAGAGAGAGAGAGAGAGATGAGAAATTCTTACTGCCCTGCAAGGTATGCTGGGAATTAGATGAAAGAACAGCCCCGGAAAGATGAAGTTTTGTCTTAAAAATTCATTAAAATTCACTTATACCACTTAACAATTAATATCTATTGGTGCAGGTGTTTGTTTACATTGAGACAGTAGCGCATTAGTAACTTATTTTAAAGTAGATTATTAAATCCGACACATAACATCGCTTTTACTCAACGTTTAGATCGCACTTATTTAAGTCTTAGTAAATTCTGTCCAGACAGTTTTGCGTGATGCTGTGACAAATACGTCTGGACGGACAGAGAGAGACATCCGACGTATTAAAGATATTATTGAAAGAGGAGTTCTGACCAGTGGAGGTAGAGGTAGATGTAGGATAGCATCAGATAGCATACTGGGTTTCATACTAGCATACATAGCAGGGAGAAAGATCAGACTGAGCTACAGGATAGACAAATCAGACCGGTGTTTACAAGAGAGTGAGATTGGACCAAGCTTCAAGAGAGAGTGAGATCAAACTGAGCTGTTGGAAAGCGAGAGAGAGTAGCATGAGAATCAGAATATGTCTGAGCTACAGTATGGGATGAAAGGAGATTAGACTAAGCTTCAGTAGGTAGAGATCAGATTGAGCATCTTCATATTGAGAGGGAGAGAGTTCAGACTCAAAAGATCAGAGCAATCTCTGCTGTAATAAAAAAAATCTGAGATAGAAAGAGATCAGACTGAGCTTCAGGAGAGAGAACAGATTAAAGTACAGTGGAACCTCGGATTGCGAGTAACATGGCTTACGAGTGTTCCGCAAACCGAGCAAAGATTTTTAATACATTTTTAATCGGAAACCGAGCAAGTATTAGTTTATGAGCGCCGAGTACCATGTATCACGCAGGCGACTCTTATTTCGACATTTCTTATGTGCGCGTAATTTGACACTGACACACACACACACGCAAACACCCTGACCCACACACAGACGCTCTCTCGTCTTTTCACCCCCTCCCCGGCTTCACAAACACACAGAAACTCTGTTCTGTCGTGATTCTTTTAAAGGTAAGCTGCTGGTGCATTTGTTTTGTTTTTGTTTTTTTACTTTATCGCAGTGATTCCCTTAGTATGCTCACGCCAGTGTCAGAGAGATTTCTTTTTTCCCTGTTAAAACGGTGTTTCCGTTGTGTGTGTGTGTGTGTGTGTGTGTGTGTGTTTGTTGTGAAACTTAAAAAGCGAGGTGGGGAGAGGGAGGAAGAGTGTTACTGTGAAAAACGAGGTGAGGGAAGGGGCTAATTCCACACACACACACACACACACACACACACACACACACACACATGTATTCGTAGAACCACAAACATCCCATTACCTGCGCGCACCAACGGAAACACTTATCTGTCGGGATTTATTTGTGCTTTTTTTTACAGGTAAAGTGCAGATTAATTTGTTTTATTTTCATTTTATAGATTGTATTAATTATTTTTATGTATTTAATTTCTGGGGATGTGGAACAAATAATTTGAGTTTTCATTATTTCTTATGGGAAACAATGATTTGGTTTACGAGTGTTTTGGAACACGAGCCCACTTCCGGAACAAATTATGCTCGTAATCCAAGGTTTCACTGTATGATGAAAGATAAAAAGAGATGAGACTGAGTGTCTGGAAGAAGAGAGATTAGATTGAGCTATGACAGAAAGTAAAAGAGATTAACATGCTGATGAGAATAGAGTGTTTCACTTTTTTTTTTTATTCTTGCCTCACTGGTATGTGTACCATATGAAGCAATCATACTTTAATATACTCCAAGTGTGTGTGTGTGTGTGTGTTTATGCATATCTGAGCTAATAAACTTGAATCGCCTCAGGCGGCGTGCTAATCAGATCCATAACGCATCACGATTCATTTAAGACCAGTAACTCGTGCTCGAACATGACGAGTTGGATTCTGATGCGTCCGATATGTGTGAGAGATTTATGACAAACACGTGTTTCTCCGAGAGTCATGACACTGATCGCGTTCCTTCGAAGCTGCCGCGTGGAGCAGGTGTTTCACCTGGAGCTCATCGTTCACCTTTCTGAGGAACGACGGGAATGTGGAATGGTTTATAGTGTGTGTGTGTGTGTGTGTGTGTGTGTGTGTGTGTGTGTGTGTGTGTGTGTGTGTGTGCTGGGTAATCCTGCAGAACGAAAACTGCACAGGGTGTCGATAAGAAGCATTTTTTTTGTCTCCCATCACTTGGGAAACTGACATTGTTACTGCTTGCTAAGTTTATTTTTCTTAATGTTTTAATTTGCTCTAGCTTAACTTCGGTGATCCTCAAACTTTTCTTCGACCAGCAGACCAGTTAGCACTTCTTATGCTAGCTGTGTGATAAGCTAACAATCTAATTAGCACCTCAATGCTGAGCAGCTAATCATCAGAATTTAGCCAACATTAGCTTCAAGCTATGTGTGTCGTCCCGGTGCCTGAGGTCTTTCACATCATAAGCTTTGGGTTTATTATCTTTAAAGGGGACGTGTTATTGAAAAATAAATTTTCCGTATTAATTATTCGACATTATGTAATAATTTTTCGACATGATTGATGTCATCGTGCAGATGTCTTGCTAGACAAAAAAAAAAGAAAATGAGAAAGAGCAGATTGCATAATCCCTTCTCCAGCTGTATAAAAAAGTAAAAAAGTACACTTCGGGAAAGGGGGCGGGGCGGTCGGAGGAGCTCATTTGCATTTAAAGCTACAGACACGGATACAGCGTGTTTGGAAAAGGAGTGAACCAAAAGTCATAAATTTATGTCTTTGTTAGCTTTGTTAGCTTTGGTCTTTTTAATACTTAATGAAATAATTTGCTTTCGCTTTTGCATAGAAGATCATTTAAAAAACAGAATTCTTATTGCAAAGTAAAAAAATGTTATACGGAACTTTAGAAAGAAATACTTATGATGATTCGTCATTCATCTTCACAATCGCTTATATCTCATGAGACTTCGGATACACCCTGGACAATGTGCCAATCCATAGCAGGGCGCACACACTGCAGGCGGGTAACTGCATGTCTTTGGACCGTGGGAGAAAACCCACAAAGCACAGGGAGAACATGCAGACCCAAGGTGGGATTCGAACCCTCGACCCTGGAGGTGCAAGGCGCCAACCACTAATCCACCATGCTGCCTGATGTTCTGTTAGTAACGTCATATACAGTTATCTTGTTAGTTTATTAGCTTATTTTTGTTTACCTCAATGCGGAGAGCGGCCGTTACGACGATATGACGCCCCCTGCTGAACTCGTAGCCGAGGATACCATCCAGACTTTCCGAGTAGGAATTTGGAGGTCAGCATTTCCAAGCTGAAAGTTGTAGTTGAACACAGCGTCATCTCCTTCTTTCTGGCTGTTATCTCTGAGAAAATCGAAATGATAAAGATCGTGGGTGAGCGTCTCTGCGATTTGAAACGTCTCGTCTAAGGAGAACCGTGATGCCGATCGATTCTTGGATACGGACCTTTGGAGTCATCTGAATGTAATTGAATCAAAATGCTTCCATGGAAATCGCAGCATCTTGAGATGTTTGTTAGTGTGGGTCAATGGAAATTATGTTTCACAGAGAAGCCCAGACACAAACGACAGGAATTTCTCAAAGCATGTCTGCAGTACAGTCTGCTTCAGATTTAACAGATTTGAAATAGGTCTGCATGAAAAATAGTGCTATAGCATTCATTAGAAAGGTTGATCAATTAAGATGAACGAGCTCCGATCGCATCCCACAGACGTATGGCGGTCGAAATGATACGACTGTTGCGGCCGATCCGCAGTGTCCATCACTACTATAAACATGAATTCATGACGTGAAAATCGATCCTTTCTGATGAGATCAACGTCCGCTGATGAACTGGGGTCCGTTCTTCGTACGTCGCTTGAAACATCCGAGATGAATTGACACATCTAAGATGAGATCATCGTGCTAATTACGATGCGGCTAATTCGGTTCTTCGAGCACACCTGTTGTTGATGATTAGTATCGCTGGATTGAGTTGTCTAGGATTATTGCGCGTCCGTGTGTTTGTTTAAAAGGCGATATGCATCGACAGTAGAAACACTGATCACAACCCCTGCGATCGGGTGACGAAATGGCAAAAGAGCAGCTCCTTTTTTTTCCCTCACGCGGAGCAAGAGCTTTTATTAAAGGGTTATGGAGAATTTCAAACTTTAATAAAGATAATTCAAAATAAATTTCTTAAATACGTAAGTGCTGCCCGTGTTACATGTGTGTGTGTGTGTGTGTGTGTGTGTGTGTGTGTATATATATATATATATATATATATATATACACTCTCAAATCCTATTTGTATTAATTTAAAGTTAGCTGAACAAATTTGATAATTTATGTAATCATAAGTACTTAAGTAACAGTAAGTGTCACCTCAAAGTTCCAGCAATTGAAATCTAACGAGCTCTGGTGGCTCAGTGGGAGGTGCTGCGGCTGCCATGCGAAAGACCCGGGTTCGATTCCCGCGCTGGATTGAATTTACTTTATTTGCAACAAATTCAAATATTGATAGTTCCGTTTACTTAAAATTACTTTTAAAAAATTATGTAACTGATTACCTCAAACATTTTAAGTTTTGCCAACTTAATCTGGGTTTACAGTATAAAAGTGAAGTAGAAGAAGAAGTACAGTAAGAAGTATATTGTCATGCTGTGCTAAAGGATCCTGTCTATCACGCAGTACACGAGGAATGTGAAAAACTCTGCGTATAATCCTGACACCTTCAGTAACCGGTTGCTCTCTCAGAAACGGACCAGACATGGCTGCGACAGATCTGAGAAAATGACCTCCACTTGTATAGATGAAATCGGGGGATATTACATTCGGGGGATTGTTACATACGATTAGACACACACACGGACATTAACACACGAATGATGACCACAGACACACACACACACACACACACACACACACACACACACATGTATACATATAGTGTATTTATGTTTAAATACATCCATCCATATATTCATGCAAGATACTTTTCTTTTCCCCGCGGAGGCAGTCAGTCCGCGTCAGTCATGCTCTTTAACCAATCAGATGTGACCTCGCCATTTCAGCCAATCATAACCCGCCAGTTTACAAGAAATTAACCTGCTCCCGAGCAGCTTTAAGCTTACGGACATGTTGCTATGACAGCAAGTGCGAGATTCGCTTCGAAGAACGAAACAATCCAAGATCAGGACAAATCCACGACAATCAAATCCAGCTAACTGAGTTAGCGACGTACGAAGAACGGACCCCTGATTTGTTATCTGTCCGTTTGTTTATGGATGCTGAACGCCAGTCATTTGTGTAGCTTTGTATTTTAATTTGAATTCAGTATACAACTGCATTGTCCTATAAGCAAGTTAAATAGGTGTTTGGTATTTGGTATAGAAGCACATCTCAGGTGTGTGTGTGTGTGTGTGTGTGTGTGTGTGTGTGTGTGTGTGTGTGTGTGAGAGAGAGAGAGAGCGAGATAGAGAGTGAGAGAGAGTGACGTCATATCTACATCTGTTTTTGGTATACATGTGGAAATGTGTATCGGCATGCTTCTATTGTGTTTTTGTGTTTTGTGTGTGTGTGTGTGTGTGAGAGAGAGAGAGAGAAATACTTACTAGTTTGCCAGCTGTGAATGATGCCCCAGCTGTTGCTGCACATCTTCTTCATGCCATGAGATCATACAGTACATTGTTTAGAATGCACGTGTTTGTGACGGTGAGACAGTTTTCCCTTGTGTGTATATAAATGTTTGTGTGTGTGTGTGTGTATGTGTGTGTGTGCACATGCCTGTGTGTATAAGCACCTCTCCGCTATCCCCTCCATCCTGTTCTGCTTCGCTGCTTTCCACAGGACACAGGAATCTGGAACGACCTTGAGTCATTCTCATGTCATTAATTTAAGCAGAAGCAGAACCGGGTTCTGATCCAGCTCTGATCTCCCCTCTGCTGTGCTCATAATGCCTGGAGAAGGCAGCCAAACTCCTCGAGAGCCCGAGGACGAGAGAGGATTATGTGTTTTCTGATTCAGGCCAGAGATCAGTGTGACAGTGGGCAGGGGTAGAGCCGTGGTTAAGGCTTTGAACTACAACGGAATAACAATTACACTGGAATACAGAGTCAAACTCTGGATACGGTGATTATAGTGTTTAGTCTGTAAAAACCAAAATGTGCCCTTTTTTTTTTTTTTTTTTAAAGAAGTTAACATGTCTTAGGCTCTATTCGTACGGGACCAGTATTATCTGGGGACTTTGTGTGACGCCCCCCCCCCCCATTCCCCCCCCTCCCCCAAACACATCTGAGTTTCGTGTGGCGCATTCGCACGGGATAAGCGAAGCCTGCAATATCATTTTTTTTCCGATTCAGATTTACTGACTTATCTCTCGGATATGATGTCAAGGCTTTGTGTAGGACTCTAGCTGTATGATATAAACAGATGAGTGTTCCTTACTGCATGCATGCTATACTGTACATGTCATCCATCTCCATCTAATCATTCTCTTGCTCTGCAGATGGTTTTCAGCTTTCTCTTTCTGCACATTGTATGGTTGTATGATGGATGATGGACAGCGATATGACCCAGCACCGAAAATACTTTGAAAGCACTCCAATGCAGTCTCCATTCTTCATGGAAGATGGATAAACAGGCAAACCTTTTTATCAACAAAACTTAAAAAAAAAATTATTTGACTTGGAAAGCGAGCAAAAGTCTTGGTTTACAAGTACTGAGTATCATGTATCACGCATGCGCTTCTTATTTTGACACCAAGCATCACATGATCACAACTGAGCCAATGGTTTTTCTCTCTCTTATGCAGCAGAATTGTGGGTAATCGTCTCCCCTGCTGGGTCATAATGCTCGTCTCTTACTGGTATAATCAGCATCTCCCTCTCTGTTTCAGCGTGTCATTAGTCTTATGTGTATGTTCGCGCGTAATTTGACACCGACACACACACACACACACACACACACACACACACACACACACACACACACTCTCTCTCTCTCTCTCGCCTTTACAACCCCCATACCCACCCCCCAGCTTCACACACACATACAGACACACACCCTCTGCTCTACACAAAAACTCAGCTCTGTCGCGATTTTTTTCAAAGGTAAAGCGCTGGTTCATTTGATTTTTGATTTTTTTTTACTTTACAGCAGTGATTCCTTTAGTATACGCTCACACTAGTGTCATTAGTGATGTTCCTTGCTCATTTTTCCATAAAACAATTTTTCCGTTAATGTGTGTGTGTGCACGCACATTACATACACACACAGCGCCTGTGCGCATGAACGGAAACAATTATCTGTCGGGATTTAGTTTTACTTGTTTTTTAAAGGTAAAGTGCAGGTTAATTTTTTTATTTTTACTTGGGCTATAGAACAAATAATTTAAGTTTCTTATTTCTTATGAGAAAATCTGATTTGGTTTACGAGTGTTTTGGAATACTAGCCTGTTTCCAGAACGAATTATGCTCATAATCCCAGGTTCCACTGTATATACAGTACGACCCCGCCAGATCCTGGCCAAATTACAGACATGGCCAATTCGCACGGGATTAAGATCAGAGACTAACTCCGCAATTATTAGAAATGATTAGAGGTCACCAGGTAATACTTATCCTGTGCGAATAGGGCTTTAGAGATTTCCAAAAAATTTCTAGATGATTTACACTTCAGGACCTGCACTCTGGCGTGGTAATCCGTAATGAATTACTCCTTTTTGCAAACACCCTGTTTCAGTCTCTATAGCTTTAAAAGCAAGTGACCTTTGCTGACAAAATGCCCCTTTGCAGAAGTGCCTCCTTTAGAGCCCAATCAGAATGCAGGAAACGGGACTTTCTTGAAAACAGTATCGAAGGGACCATGCATATTGCCACTTTTTCTCATCTGGAACGACATCATCAAGGTCGAGAAATTTCAACTTTAAATGTTTAAGCACATTTATGGATAAAAATGAGAAAAATGAAAAAGAAAAATTTGGCGCATTTTACCTGTATACAGACACACATAAAAGTGAATTTTGCATATAGTTCCAGCATATGGGGATGGAGGAAACTTTTCTAGTAAGAAGGGAGACCTTTTTTTTTTAATGTGTAAGAAGTTACACTTTTATTCAATTACATGAGTGATGTTTTATTACATTTTGTTTTGTTTTTGTACATTTTCCCTCAATGTTTTTTTTTTCCTTCTTGCATTCAGGTGCTTTGATCTGAGTCATGTCTCCACCCCGGTTTCCTTGTGAACCACTAAATGAAAAAAAGTAGAATAAATAAAAGTTTTTTTTTTTTTTTTTTTTTTTTTTTGCGAGATGGCAAGAAGACAATTCTGTAAATCATTCATTCATTCATTCATTCTCTATCCCACTTACCCTGTACAGGATTGCAGAAGGCCTGGAACGTATACTTGGGAACTAGGGGGATGAGACAGAGTGCCAATCCATCGCAGGGCACACACACACACACACACACACACACACACACACACACACACACACACACACACACACACTACAGGCATTTAGGAAATTCCAATTAGAATCCTTTGCATGTATTTGGGAGGAAACCGGAATACCCAGAGGAAACACTTCTAAGCATGGAGAGAACATGCATAATCCAGACACCGCAGGACAAACCTCGAGATGTGAGGCTACTGTGCTATCCACCACACCACTGTACCACATAGTCGCCAAATCATTTCAGTTAAATAGTTACATTCAATCTCATCTCTGGTTGGTGAGATGTGAAAACTGGAGCCACTAAGACGCCCACATTTTAGCTGAATTTTCGAGTTTTTAAAAATAACTTTGCTGTTTTTGTATACACTGTTGTGTTCACTGTTCTCGTTTTCCTCCCCACTCCAGTTACTTGCCTATTTTTTACAATTCCTATTATGAATTATTCTCGTTTGCCATTTTAAGGAAAGAAAGGAAACGATGATTGCAAAGTTTTTCCCTCCAAGTATTACACTAATGTTATCATTCATGATTTTGATTAATTGTCCAATTACTTTTGAGCCTGTGAAAATGCAGGGTCTTTTTTTAAAATATTTTTTTACATGGCTGTAATTAGCTTCTTAACAGCTAATGCAATGTTTTTGTAAATCCCCTTCATGATGGTGAACTGAGACAAAAATATAGAAATTGTGCCACTTTCATATAATTTCCCATAAAGTTTCTTTAATAACTTTTCCCCATAAAATTAATGTAACCTTAACCCAATGCTAGCTAAAGTTTTGGGAAGGTTGGCGGGTTAGCACCGGGTGCGTCCTCTCTCCAATATGGAAAAAAAAAAAAAAGCTCAGCTTATTATTCCAGCCTTGTTCACACTACACCAACTACCTACAAGTAGTGCACCGACTCCAAAGTCTTGCTTATGAACGGTTTGCCTTGGCTCAGGAGTGCCTCCTTTCTTCTTTGCTAATTTGCACCTAGCTGTTCATGCGCCGGTTGCGAGAGCGGGGGTTAGTAATTCTTTTGCTTTGAGACTGGTGACGTCATGGCATTTAAAAAAATCTATTTGTTTGTTTGTTTGTTTTGCCGAGAACATGGCGATTATGCTGTCTTGGAGTCAGAGACAGGTCTGACTTTCCTGTTGCACCATTTGGGAGCACAAGTGCATTTTTAATTCGCCTAAAAGTCACACACACACACACACACACACTTGGTTTTTTAATAGAATCATCGTTCAGCAGAAGCGCCAGAGTGGGTCAAGTACTTTTCCACAGTTTCCAGTTTGTCCTCTTCAGTGGTCAGGGAGAGACGCGTAATGTTCACGGTGATGCTGATGACGTTTACGTCTGGAGTCGCTCCGCCTGTGTGTTGCGTTGCGACTTTGTGACTAAGTGTACGTGTGTGTGTGTTTGTGTATTTGGTGCAGACGCTTTCTTAACCACATACACACTCTTTTGTCCTAAAAATCTTCAGTCAATCCATGTTTTAAAGAGTTTAATGTTAAAAGAATGTGTGTGTGTGTGTGTGTGTGTGTGTGTGTGTGTGTACAATGCCATGTACAATCTGGCTTATTTTATACCACTGTCTTGGTACTGAACAAAAAAAATAGCTAGCTGTTATTAGCTGGCTAGCAGCTAGTCATCTAGACCTGCTTGCTAATGTGAGGTAAAGTTAGCTAATTAACGTTTACATCAGGGGAGGTTGAGCTCAAAGTCTGCCTGGGACACAGATTAGTTACTGCACACCAATAATCAACGCTCTGAAATAAGAAAAGGAAAAAGATGAAATTAAGAAAAAATAGACTAAAAGAAGCTAACTGAAGTGTATACCCTCATAGGTAATAATATGTATAGGCAAAATAATTTGACATGTTGTACAGTATCTCCACCCTCCTTGCTAATGTACCACCTAGATGCTAATGTGAGGTAATGTCGGCTAGCTAGCTAGCTAGTCGGTCATCTACACTTATCAGCTAGTGTGAGGTTTAATGTTAGCTATTCAGCCTTATAAATATCTACATAAATAAAATAAAGTTTTTGCCTGTACATTGGTCAGAGATCATTCTTTTAATAATATCTTCATGTTTCATACATTTGGAGGACCAGAAACCAGTATCACAATTTCTGTCTGTTTGTCTGTATGTCTGTCCAGTCAGATTTAGTCGCAGCATCGCGCAAAACTGTCCGGACAGAATCGACTGAATCCTCTGCAGCACTTCGATCTCTGGCTGAAGTTTAATCTGCACCATCAGTGAAATCTAACTGTCGAGTAAAAGTGATGTTGTGAACAGTTACGTGTGGGATTTAATAATCTACTTTAAAATAATCTACTAATGCGCTACTGTCTCAATGTAAACAAACACCTGCAGCAATAGATATTAATGAGAAAAGATAAAGTGAATGTTTTGACTGGGATCAGTTCATATTGTCACTTTGGCTGAAATACCAGCGCTGAAGTGGTAGAAGTGAATTTTAACACGCCGGAGTCGTTTTAAGACAAAACTTCATCTTTATCTGATCGACTTTTTCCATTTCTCATCTGTGATTCTCTCTCCGATTACCGGACACGGAGTGTGTTTGTCTGAGCACCAAAGACGTACAACTTAGTGTAAACAAGGCGTCAGATACTCGACCTTACAGAATGTGATTTCTGTGTATTAATAAGTGAGATAGAGAGTTCTGCTGTACAGAGAGACACACACACATGGACGTGGACTTCAACCTCAAATAATTATAATAATAATCATAATAATAATAATAATAATAATAATAAAATCACTCATACATTAAAGATCAACAGATTATTATTAACACAGACTCACTTTAGTCATTAATGAAAAGCATTTTGCGAGGCAACTCGTGAGGTTTGTACAATTTTAAATGATGAAGATGAAATTTCTAAATTTCTAAAGACAGTGTTTCTGAATGATAAACAAGAGACTAGCTAGTCGTGTGTGTGTGTGTGTGTGTGTGTGTGTGTGTGTGTGTGTGTGTGTGTGTGCATGTGTGTTCGTGAGCAGAGCTTCTGTTCACCAAGAGTGGTATTTAGAAATTAGCAAATTTTATGAGTCCCAGCAGCTCCTGTACTCAAACAGAGCCACGTCAGCACACACACACACACACACACACACATTAGAAGGGGCTCAATGGCACCAGCCCCTCATTACCGAGCATCTCCACAGGACAGATCGTTCGTCACTCACATATCAGTCTGTGATATTTACTGCACAGTAAACACGGAGGCCGGTCGTGTCCCAATCCTTCCTGAGTCTTTATGTGATTCGAACCATGTCTAATGAATCAGTGCGCAGGTTCATCTCTCCTGCTGTCACTTCATGCTGTCACCAGTATTCAGCGTTCTGCTCTATCCCTCAGGGTGACCTTTGACCTGAGTAACCGGCAGTGAGTGCATATACTCTGAGTGTATGTGTGTGGAGGTAAAGTGAGAGGTGTGTGATTGAGTGTGTGTGTCGTGTGGAGTCCAGATGTGGAGAAGGGAAGAGTGCTTCAGGGAGCTTCATAATGAGGCTACAGTAAACTTCAGAGTTCCAGCCTCTCAGCAGGCACGCTCTCATTCCGCCAAACGTGAACCTAATGCTAATGAACGCGCTAGTAAATACAAACAAACTCTCACTCGCTTAGTTTTGCACTCACACGCACATACACACAAATTTAAAAGCCTGTTTCGAGTCAGCAAGATTGTGTTAGTGTACAGCGTACCTGGTGCACATTGTGGGAAAATAAAGTTCACAATCTGTTGTTTGATCCGGACCTGGTCTGTAATACAGGACATTTGCACAAATAGCTAATAAGTTAGCACTTGGGGGGGAAAAAAACAAAAGGTGTTACTGTCTCTTGTCTTACAACTCCGTCCCCTTTGAAACAAACAAACAGATAGATACTGTAGGTGTTTAAACAGATGGCCAAGATCCAAGAAATAGTGTCTTCACCAACTCAAAGGAGATACAGTATGAGAGTCGCTAACATTGTTCTCGTCGATGCCGTCGATCGGAAAAAGTGGAGAAGAGCATGCAGAAAAGTGGAGCATGCACCGAGAAGAAGGAGAAGAAGCAACAAACCAAATGTATTTAATTTTATTTTTTTGGTGAAAACATGATAAACTTACTTTCTCCTAAAGCAATTTTTGTTTATTTGGTTGTTTCAGTACGTGACCAAGAAGTGCAAAACAAAATAACAAAACCAAAAACAAAAAAATCCAGTTGTTTTCAGTTTTTTTTTCTGGGTTTGTTTTTTTGTTTTCAGTTTTGTTTTGTTTTTCCGGTTTTGTTATTTTGTTTTCAGTTTTGTTTTGTTTTTTCCGGTTTTGTTATTTTGTTTTCAGTTTTGTTTTGTTTTTTCCGGTTTTGTTATTTTGTTTTCAGTTTTGTTTTGTTTTTTCCGGTTTTCTTATTTTGTTTTCAGTTTTGTTTTGTTTTTCCGGTTTTCTTATTTTGTTTTCAGTTTTGTTTTGTTTTTCCGGTTTTCTTATTTTGTTTTCAGTTTTGTTTTGTTTTTCCGGTTTTGTTATTTTGTTTTCAGTTTTGTTTTGTTTTTTCCGGTTTTGTTATTTTGTTTTCAGTTTTGTTTTGTTTTTTCCGGTTTTCTTATTTTGTTTTCAGTTTTGTTTTGTTTTTCCGGTTTTGTTATTTTGTTTTCAGTTTTGTTTTGTTTTTTCCGGTTTTCTTTATTTTGTTTTCAGTTTTGTTTTGTTTTTCCGGTTTTCTTATTTTGTTTTCAGTTTTGTTTTTTTTTCCGTTTTTTTTTTGTTTTCAGTTTTGTTTTGTTTTTTCCGGTTTTGTTATTTTGTTTCCAGTTTTTTTTGTGTGTGTGTGTTTGAATGAGTTATTTATTTATTTTATTTTTTCACTTTTGGTATTTTGTTTTGCACTTCTCTGTCACCATATTTCAGATATTGAAGTCCGTAAGTCCGCACAGCTAAGTGACAGCTACGGAAAGCTCTGAAACACCCTTATTGGTATATTAGCGAAGCTAGGTTGCTAGGCAACCGAGACCAAATCTGCAAGGTATGGCAGAATGTTTTACCAAAATGTCAATATTTTCCTTTGATTATGTTGTGTTTACACTTTAACCGCTAACTTTATTCTCATTCTAACGCAATTGGTTATCACGAGTGATGATAATAGACAGTAACAGCACTGGGACGTTTAACTCTATATATCACTCGGTGTCACAGGTGTTTTACAGCCGTTAGTTACACTGAGTGTCGGTCGCAGTGTGGGTGACGGTAGGTGTGTACGGTCCGCAGTACTGAGAAGAGAGCAGCTGCAATCGATCGAGGTGGTGTTTACGGATAGAAAAATACACGGACGCTGTCCAAATACTTATGGACTGACTGTATCTGTGACTCTGTGAGTTTTCGCTGAGGGTTTTCTCGAGTTTTACCCGGATATCAGTTTACACTGCGATACTCGTGCATTCAAGATGACTTAAGCATTAAAGAATTGCGTTTTGGAGCACTGAGCATTTAGGCAGCTTATGGCCTGCTGGAAAACATTAGCAGTAAACTGTGTGTGTGTGTGTGTGTGTGTGTGTGTTTGTGTGTGTGTGTAATCCAATAAGATTTCCACTCCAATTAAACAGACATTTTATTTAGGATCCGCCGCCCTCTCTCTCTCTCTCTCTCTGCATGTCTGTATGCGTGTGTGTGTGTGTGTGTGTGTGTATGTATGATCACCACTTACACACACCCTGGTTATTATTTTCCTGGATTTATGAGATGCTAGCAGCTGTCTGAAGGTTTGTGTGTAGAAGAGAATCTCCGCCCATAATGTGTGTTACAGGTGTTTCTAAACCTGCGATAAACACGCAGACTGCTTATCAAGCATACTACCATCTGTCTTACACTCTCATAAATACACACACACACACACCCACACACAGGCATTGGTACTGTACTCTTAATCGTTGCCTGGATAAGCAGTCGAGGCGAGAGCGGAGTGTGTGAGCCGTTGTTTGTGTATATACTATACTGTAGGTGTATGTGTGTGTGTATGTGTTTGAGATTTGAATAGCAGGTGAGCAGTGTATTATTTGATTGTGAAGTGTGTGTAACGGAGTGTATGTACACTGTTATCTGCTGTCTGACAGGACTTGCTTGTTGGTCAGACGCCCCAACCAGTAGCTGGTTATTGCAGGTAATGGGATGTTTGGGGTTCTACGAATACATGTGTGTGTGTGTGTGTGTGTGTGTGTGTGTGTGTGTTTATCTAAGAAGCATACATCCTTGATCCGTAGATTTTACCCCAAAATGCTATTCTAAAACCCTCAAGGTGAAACCCCAGGATGCCGTTTGTTTATTTGTTTATTTGTTTATTTGTAGTCTCACTGATTTACACTCTGTTCATATTTCTCATCCGTTTACACTTTGGAACTTTCCGTTGCAGCCGATCCCACAGTCGTCTCGCACTCGCTGAGGACATCGAGTCACTAAGAGAGAGAGCGTGTGTTTGTGAAAATGAGACAGAAGATGAGCTTTGTGGAGATGCTGGAAAAACACACACACACACACACACACACACACACACACACACGTAGACGGACTGAGACGTACCTTCTGGTAATATACGCTAAAAATTCCTAGCCTGTTGTGCTAATCTGGTGTACAGACTGGTAAACGTTGTGTTGACACAGCTTGGAGGTTTCCAAAAAAAAGGGGACAAAATAGGAAAACATACACACACAGTAATTTGCAAGTCTTGGTTAATATTATTAGGACTAGGATTTATTTTTATATTATTCTATATTATAATATGTGTGACTGCATTGCATTTGGACTGGAGACACTGGGACTGCATTAAAGCTACATTAGAATTACATCAGAGCGACTGTACAGTAGGACTATAACAGAGATACATTACAACTACATCAGGTCGAAACTAGGACTACATTAGCATTGCACTCAAACAACATTAGCATTGCACTCAGAACATGCTAGGACTACATTTCACTTAGACTACACTAGGACTGCATTTGGACTATTTTAGAATTGTACTATGTTGACAATGTTAGGAATTCATTATGATTCTACTTAGCGTACATTATGACTACATTAGGATTGCACTCAGAATACATTATGACTACATTTGGATTGTGCTCAGATGACAAGAAGACTAAATTAGGATTGTTCTTAGACTACATTAAGACTACATTAGATTGTGCTCAGATGACATGAAGACTAAACTAGGATTGATGCTCTGATGACAAGAAGACTACATTAGGATTGCTCTTAGACTACATTAAGACAACATTAGGATTGTGCTCAGATGACATGACTAAATTAGGATTGCTCTTAGACTACATTAAGACTACATTAGGATTGTGCTCAGATAACATTAAGACTACATTAGAATTGTGCTCAGATGACATTATAACTACATGTGGATTGTTCTTAGACTACATTAAGAGTACATTAGGATTGCTTTTAGACTACATTAAGACTACATTAGGATTGTGCTCAGATGACATTAGGACTACATTAGGATTGCTCTTAGACTACATTAAGACTACATTAGGATTGTTCTTAGACTACATTAAGACTAAATTAGGATTGTGCTCAGATGACATTAGGACTACATTAGGATTGTTCCTAGACTACATTAAGACTACATTAGGATTGTTCTTAGACTGCATTAAGACTACATTAGGATTGTTCTTAGACTGCATTAAGACTACATTAGGATTGTGCTCAGATGTCATTAGGACTACATTAGGATTGTGCGTAGATGACATTAGGACTACATTAGGATTGTTCCTAGACTACATTAAGACTACATTAGGATTGTTCTTAGACTGCATTAAGACTACATTAGGATTGTTCTTAGACTGCATTAAGACTACATTAGGATTGTTCTTATACTACATTAAGACTACATTAGGATTGTGCTCAGATGACATTAGGACTATATTAGGATTGCTTTTAGAGTACATTAGGACTGCATTAGGATTGCCTTCAGACTAAGTTAGGATTGCCCTCAGACTACATTGGGACTACATTAGGAATTCACTCAGATGACATTAGGTCTGCATTAGGATTGCCCTCAGACTACATTAGGACGACATTAGGAATTCACTCAGATGACATTAGGTCTGCATTAGGATTGCCCTCAGACTACATTAGGACTACATTAGGAATTCACTCAGATGACATAAGGTCTGCATTAGGATTGCCCTCAGACTACATTGGGACTACATTAGGAATTCACTCAGATGACATTAGGTCTGCATTAGGATTGCCTTCAGACTACATTAGAACGACATTAGGAATTCACTCAGATGACATTAGGTCTGCATTAGGATTGCCCTCAGACTACATTAGGACGACATTAGGAATTCACTCAGATGACATTAGGTCTGCATTAGGATTGCCCTCAGACTACATTAGGACTACATTAGGAATTCACTCAGATGACATAAGGTCTGCATTAGGATTGCCTTCAGATTACATTAGGACCACATTAGGATCGTCGTAGGGCTACATTAGAGCTACTTAGGGATTACATTAGACTTAAAGTAGGATTACATAACCTTATATAACAGTATGCAGACGGGGATTGAGCAGGGGAATATATAAAAACGTGCGAATTAAACTTTATACAGCAATACAGTTAGTCAAATTGCAAAACCAATTGTACCAGTAGTTCCCGACTCATGAACATTCAAGGTACGAATGTCCGCAGATACGAACGTACCGCGGCCTTATGAACATTTTGTAGATGTGAACAAATCATGGAAGTGTGTGTGTAAAAGTCACACCCTGTGTGTATGAAAGTCGTCCTACACAATAACCATCTCCTCCTCCTTTCCTGTTGAGAGTGCTGCTTTTCAAAGTTAAAGTGCAGATTAATTAGTTTTATTTTTACTTTATATTTACTATTAATTATTTTAAATGAATATTTTTGGGTTGTGAAATGAATCATTGGAGTTTCCATTATGGGGACATTCGCTCTGAGACAAAATGGCGTCCGGGATTCCCCTTGTGATTTAAAGGCGCAGAGACAACATTTTACTGTGAGGTTCATTCCCTTAGGCGCTGTTACGGTTTTTGGCCACATGATGGGACAAATTTAGTCAAGAGGATTGGTATGCTTTATAGTTTATATTTGTGTCAAAGGCGTATTAGAATAACTTTGTCTGACTTACAAACAAATCCAACTTACAAACATGCTAATGGAACAGGACTCTTTCGTAAGTAGGGGACAACCTGTATTAAGATTCTAAAACGGCATTTATAATACATCTTTGCATTAATAATTACAGTTATTTCTTTTATGTTCCAAGAGTCTGAATAAGGCAAAAGAGCAAAGTTAGAGCAGAATGCTGATGTTCTGTTGGGGTGAATTTAAGGGCAGTTCACTCAAGGTGCCACACATACTAGAACCATCAGTGACCGTAGGACTGCATTACGAGTGCTGTACATGCAGGGGCATTTCTAGAGGGGGGAGACAGGGTGGCACCACAACCCGCCCTGCCCCGAAATATGATTGGCCCCCCTGGTGCCCCCACAGTCATCACCACATACATAGAAAATAGATAAATGTTACTTTATCAGTTGTTTTTATGAATAAATGTGCAAAAAACAATTCCCAATATACTAAATGATTTTCCAGCTCTTGCGGCAGAGCTACATTTAACTTAATACTAGCCGACAGGGCATTGCTCAAGATTTTGTAAATCATGCTTAATATTTTCATGGGCCCCTCTGACTGGTTCATGGTCCCCCCCTGTACCCCCCGCCCTCTACATTAGGATTAAAGTAGCGCTACATTACTCTGGCACTAGGTGTAGAACTACTTTTTGTTTTGCAGAAATTCTGAATAAACAAACAACTATATAAACTTTAATAAGGTGCTGTGGAACGCGAGCCAGTGTATTTTTACGGGAATAAAAGCCGCTGTGGGTTTGTCATGGTATAGGACACGACCACCAACCTGGAAACATAGTGGACTGAGAAGTGGCTTAATTCAGTGATTTCATTCAGATGGCATTATGGGAGACTGTACTGGCGAGGTCTAATGGAAACATTGGAGGAATTAGGAAACAATTCTGGGAACATGCAACACATCACTGAAGTAGACATCCTCAGCTGTTTTTCACAAAACATTAAAAAACGACGCTTCATTCTTGCCAACATGAGACTGTTGTGTTTGTTCTACATATGAAGTGTGTAGATGTCTCACAATTACATTTCTGCACGAGTTCCCTTATGAATCATACAGAGAGAGCCAAGGACCAGGAGGTCTGTAACAGCATGTGAAACCACACATGTGAAACCTCAGCATCACACAGAAGCGATACACACAGTGATTAGATGGCAACCTGGTGGAGCTGGGGCTCAGACTGGCGATTTCGTCCCGATTCTGTCCCAGTCTATCCCTCTGAGCTGCCACTGTACCTAGAGAGAGACTGGGGACTTTGTTATATACTTCTGTTGGTTACAGGACACTAGTACAGGAGCATGAAGGCGATGTAACTGAACAAAGGGTTCACTGTTCTGTCTTCTTCTTTTTTACCTTGTTTTTCTCCCTTCTTGGGATTTTTAGAATATATAACAGGTTAAGTTTAATATTTGCTTTCTTGCTCTTCTGAAATTGTTGGTCTGCCTGTCTGCCTCATGGTCTGTCTGTCTACCTGCCTGTAAAATTATCTGTCTGTCTGTCTGTCAGTCTGTTTGCCTGTCTGTCCATCTGTCTGTTGAACTGTCTGTCTCTCTGTCTGTCTGTTGATCTGTATGTCTCCCTGTCAGTCAGTCTGTCTGCCTGTCTGTCTGTTGATCTGTACGTCTCCCTGTCAGTCAGTCTGTCTGCCTGTCTGTCTGTTGATCTATATGTCTCCCTGTCAGTCAGTCTGTCTGCCTGTCTGTCTGTTGATCTGTATGTCTCCCTGTCAGTCAGTCTGTCTGCCTGTCTGTCTGTTGATCTGTACATCTCCCTGTCAGTCAGTCTGTCTGCCTGTCTGTCTGTTGACTGTCTCTCTGCCTGCCTGACCATCTGCCTGTCTGTCTGTCTGTCCATCTGTCTGTTTTTATGTCTGTCCGTCTGTCCATTTGTCTGTCCGTCTCTCCATCTATCTAACTATTGGATTCTAGTGTAATTGTAAATGTATGTCATTGGACATGTGTGTATATCGTATATTGCTGCACTAAATTGTGTTCATGTGTATGTGTGAACTGGTATATAGTATGTCTGTGTATTAATGTGTAGTATATGAGTATATTAAAGGAATTGGTGCATACTATTATGTGTGCAAAAGTATTAGTGTCTTATTGGTGTGTGTGTGTGTGTATTGGTATAATATGATTTGAACATGTGTGATTTAGTATATTTTATTTGAAAGCGTGTGTGTGTGTGTGTGTGTGTGTGTGTGTGTGATTTGTTACCTGCAGGGCAGCAACAGATCACAACGTGGACAACACCACGGCCATGCTGAAGGAGTGGATGAAATCAGCTCAGAGGCGTTATCACTTTGTGGAGTGGAGACCAATGGAGGAGCCACGGTGAGACACACACTCACAGACACACACAGACACACACACACAATTGTTTTTGAGTTGTTATTATTATAGCAACATTATATTTGTCGATATGTTAGACTTGGATGAAGATCCAAGATGCTGCGTCTCTAATCCTGTGTTTTATGTCAGCTCGTACACAGACGAGTGGGGGCCCAAGCACTGGTCTCTGTCCCGATTCAAACACCTGCTGAAGCTCAGACAGGCCGCTCTGGAGGCGGCACGCCACCGATGGGCCGACTACATCCTGGTGAGAGAATTGCATCCTGGGAAAGTAGCATGCTAGAGCTAGCACTCCTGTACTAGCACTACTGTATATGTATGCGTCACCGTAATTCATGAGAAAATGATTGTTTTTGGAATCCGTGTGTTGAGTTTTACACTATTGAGGTCGATGAACTTTAGTGGAAAGATAAGCGATGGTGAAATTCTTGGTCAGAAATTAATAAGAGTGTTTAATTTGCGTTTTCAGTTTACAAACTTACCCAGTTGCTCTGTTTACATGGTCACGGATTCTAACTGAACTGTTTTCATGGACGCAGGTCTGATACTTGTATTTACATGAGCACAGCGTTTAATCAGAGTGTAACCAGAGAGTTTAATCTGCCAGAAGAAGCAGAAAAAGAAGGTGAATTATTCCTGCCACGATTTCTTTAATAAATCCTGCCTTCTTCATTGTGAGTGGTTACAAGAATTCAGTCTCAGGGCCTCCGAGTGGCGCAGTGGTTAAAGCGCTCGCCCTATCATCCGGAGATCGCGAGTTCGAATCCCGGGTGGTGCTGTAACCTCTCGCAGCCGGAGGTCTAGAGAGAGCTGATTGGCCGAGCTCTCTCAGAGGGGAGGGATGAGAGGTACATAGTGCTCCCACATTAATCACGGCTCTACAGCCAGTCAGGGGCGTCTGTGAGCTCGCGCAGCGGAGGGAGCGGATAGCGCCGTCCTCCGAGTGTGTTACTCCGCCCCCAACGGTGCGCGAGCGAGCAGTTTGAAAAGATGCGGTTGGCTGGCGTCACGTGGTTCGGAGGAAACATGTGATAGTCTTCGGCCCTCCCGGCTGAGTGGTAGTAGTAGTCTTAATGTGGGAGCCCCCTAGTGACGGGGAGGAATTGGACACGACTAAATTAGGGAGAAAATCGGGGAAAAAAATCCAAAAAAAAACCCAAAAAAAATTCAGTCTCATCTATGCTTGGTTAGATGCTTTGCTACATGTGAAATGTGAGCCGCAGACTCAGTGGAGGAAAGTAAAGACTGTGGGAGATGTTCTCACTGATCAGGAGCAGGAGCGAAATTTCCGTCTGAACCTTCAAAGGTGAATGGACAGATAAAAGTATGTTGGTTCTGTCTGCAGGAAGCTTAAAACCAGTTTGTCTCATATGTCCCGAAACCGCGGCGCTAATAAAAGCAGTAATCTGAATTCCGAGTCACTGCGAGATCAGATTTCCACAGCAGTCCGAGGTGAGGGTGCGTGAAATACCGCACGGTGTTATGCGCTAAAATCAAAATGTTGAGTAAAAGTGATGTTATGAACAGTTATGTGCTGAATTTAATAATCTACTTTAAAATAAGCTACTAATGCGCTACTGTCTCAGTGTAAACAAACACCTGCAGCAACAGATATTAATTAGAAAAGCTGAACTGAAATTTTTTTTTTCTGGAATTAGTTAAAGACAGACAGACATGTACAGTACGTGGGCTTCAACCTGAAATAACAATATCACTGATTACTTCAAAGCTGATCAGATTATTTTTAGTTTTAACCTTTTAACTATTTCTACAAACTCCTTAACGGTCAACAACGGGTATACGTTTACTACAAAAATGATACCGCACTTTTTGTTGCGCCACATGCGTTTTATCTGTTTATTGTCACATGCAAGAGCATCAGGCTATGCAGTAATGATAACAACCCATTTTTAGTTACTTTTTCGTTGCTTTCTCTCACACACACACACACACACACACACACACACACACACACACACACACACACACACACTTTATCCTCTCCTTGTGTCAGTTTGTGGACAGTGATAACCTCCTGACTAACCCGCGGGTGTTGGACCTCCTGATCGCCGAGAACCGGACTCTCGTGGCGCCCATGTTAGAATCACGGTCGCTCTACTCTAACTTCTGGTGTGGCATCACGCCTCAGGTACACACACTCACTCTGTCTGACCTTCACACACACACACAGACACACACACACACATTCATAATCATACAGATTGTTTTACACGACTGAGCCAATCTTCAGTCTCATACAAGTCACTGTATGAGAGAGCATGAGTATATCTCCCATCAGCCACTGTGCATCACCTGACCACACCACTTATGTCACATGACTTCTTTGCAGCTAATTAATACAAACATTACTTAGCAATAGTTTTTATGTCTTGTCATGTATCCAGCAATCAATGTCTGTTCTTTTGATGTTGTCACACTAATTGCTGTCTCAGGCTACGTTCACATTACCAGCCTGAACTGAATCAAATCTGAATTGTTTTTTGTTTTTTTTTCACTCAGATGTGACATAGATTTGATTCTTCAGGGCAGTCTGAACGAACAAATCTGAGGTTTCAGATCAGATCCGATCTGAGTCACTACATCTGATGCTTTTCCTATACAGTGGAACCTTGGATTGCAAGTGTTTCGCAAGACGAGCAGAAATGTTTTTCTTATAAATTTTAACTCAGTAAACGACCACGAAATAATAATATCATCTTGAAATACGAGCTGTATTGTGGGAAATCGTCTCCCGTGCTCGGTCTCAGTGTGCGGGAGACACTCGTATAATCAACATCCATGCACTGTCACGAACTAACCGGAGATGAACCAGAAGACTAGCGTGCCTGTAGCGTGGATGGTAAACCCAAACGCGGAAGTAGCTCGAGCAGGTAGGATAACCACGCTGGTTATTATTAGAACTCTCCCGAAGCGAGAGCAACACAAGTTTACACAAAAAAACCCGCGTTCTAAATACATACACCCAATCGAAAGCGAAACCCAAGAAAGTACTCGCGTTTAGACGAGCGAAACGTCGGTGATAGCATGGGCAAAACTCAATGACTGAGCAATGTGAAGCGCCATCTTGTTTCCTTTTATGCTTCCTGAAACCCGACCGTATTACTTCCGGGTCATAGTGCCGGTCGAGTTACGAGTGTGCATGACATGCACGCATGTACTGTTTACTAGCACATTGTGACCATGTGTGTGTGTGCGTGTGTGTGCGTGAGAGTCTCTGTCAGCATATGTGTGTGTGTGTGTGAAGGTTGTCCTAAACAGTACTGTTTAGGACAACCTTCACACACACACACTTCCTCCTTCTCTCCTCTCTCTGGTCTCAATCACTACAGCCATGATTCTTTTCAAAGGTTAAGTGCAGGTTAATTTGTTTTATTTTAACTTCATATTTTGTATTAATCATTTTTATTTTTTATTTCTTAAGGGGGAGATTCACTTTGATATACGAGTATTCCGATGTACAAGCACGCTTACGGAATGAATTATGCTCGCAATCCAGGGTTTAACTATATATGGTCATGTGACTCGATTGAGAACGGAAGTCTGGTGACAGCAGGAGAAATCACGAGGCGCCTGGCTTTCTTTCTTCGTCTGGACATCTATACGCAAATATAGCGACTACTGTAACTCCTCCAGAGCAAAACTCCAAGCAGATTTTGGCTAAAATTGGATCTGTTGTTTGAAACTAAATAGAAGTTACACAAATATAATGTGTTTAACCCGGACGGCGCGAACAAATACGCACTGTACTGATGTGTGCATTAGAGTCAGATAAAAGTCACGTGTAAATCCGATCTGAGCAAAAAGAATTAAATTGAGCGATGTGGCTTGTAATCTGAACTCAACCTCAGCTCCTACTCCTGGTTTTCCAGTTTCCTCTCGTCTCCCAAACCCCTGGTGTACTGGTTATTCCACCTTGCCCTGAGGTGTGTATATGTGTGTGTACTGTACATGGTGTTCTGCCATCCGAGCCAGGGTGTACGTAATTCCACCCTAAGCCCAGTGTTCCCGGGATACGCTCCAGATCCAGTTCAGTCCTGGCCAGGAGTAAATAACCAAGGAGAGAAGGAACAGAATTCACATTCCGATCGACTCTCCATTGTTTCAACCCGTCTCTGTCTCTGTCTCTGTCACGCTCTGTCTTTCGTTTTTTTCTCCCTCAGGGCTACTATAAGCGCACCCCAGACTATCAGCCCATTCGTGAGTGGAGGCGTCTGGGCTGCTTCCCAGTTCCCATGATTCACTCCACCTTCCTGCTGGATTTAAGACGCAGCTCCTCTCGCACGCTGGCGTTCTACCCGCCGCATCCCGACTACAGCTGGGCCTTCGACGACATCATGGTGTTCGCTTTTTCTGCTCGCGAAGCAGGTGTGTGTGTGTGTGTGTGTGTGTGTGTGTGTGTGTGTGTGTGTGTGTGTGTAATGGACATTAATTACAATGGATTCACTTGTCTTTTTCAGGCCTTCAAATAACTGTTTAATTTTAAAATGGTGTGTGTGTGTGTGTGTGTGTGTGTGTGTGTGTGTGTGTGTGTGTGTGATGTGATGTTTACTGGAAGCAAGGTTCACACATCATTACCCACAGTAGAACACCCACACACAAACAGCCACAGCTAAATCAGGCCATATGAAGACCAATAAAGGCTTATTAGGCTAACAGTTTTCAGCACACACACACACACACACACATGCACACACACATAAATATAAACATTAACCAGATATGTAGCAGCGGACTAAACCGGGCAGAATACACCATGAGTTATGAGTATTTAATGTATTATGGTGTGTGTGTGTGTGTGTGTGTGTGTGTGTGTGTGTGTGTGTGTGCAGGTGTACAGATGTTTGTGTGTAACAAGGAGCACTATGGTTTCCTACCCATTCCACTGAAAGCCGATCAGAGTGTGGAGGACGAAGAGGAAAGCTTCACACATACCGTCACAGAGGCCCTCAGTGAGTGTCTAACACACATACACACTAACACACACACACACACACACACACACACACACACACACACACACACACACACATTCAGAATCTCTTAGGTTCTTAGGTACTTAAGGTACACATGCTAGCTTGTGAGTGTAACTAAATGCACTTTTGTCACTTCACCACACATACACACGCACACACACACACACACACACACACACACACACACACACACACACACACACACACACAGAGTCTCTGAGGTACTTAAACGACACATGCTTGCTTGTCAGTGTAACTAAGTGCACTTTTGTCACGCACACACGCACACACACACACACACACACACACATAGAGTTTCTGAGGTACTTAAAGTACACATGCTTACCTGTGTGTAACTAAGCGCACTTTTGTTACACACACACACACACACACAGAGTCTCTGAGGTACTTAAACTACACATGCTTGCTTGTCAGTGTAACTAAGTGCACTTTTGTCACGCACACATGCACACACACACACACACACACACACACACACACACACAGAGTCTCTAAGGTTCTTAGGTACTTAAGGTACACATGCTTGTCTGTCTATGTAACTAAGCGCACTTTTGTCACTGCACACACACACACACACACACACACACACACACACACACACACACACACACACACAAAAGCAGTAATATTCTACATTAGTCATTTTCTCCCTCCACTCATGTTTTCTAACAGTCTCCTCTCGTCTCACACTGTTTCTGATTTTCTTACAGTTGACCACCAAATCGAGCCTTCAGAGTTTTTATTCGTTCCTCCGAAACCTCAGGATATGATGGGGTTTGATGAGGTGAGAGAGAGTTGATGGATTAACAGAAGTATAATGGAGTAATAACCGGACAAACTCACAGACTGGCTGCTTAAAAGAGGCACAGAACGATGGATTGAGTGGTGACTGATAGATGAACAGACTGCAATAATAGACTGATGGAATGATGAAGAGAACAAGAGACTGATTACATAATCAGGGTAATAGACGGGAAATGTTAACACACTGAAAGACAGACTGTTGGAACACAGGTCCGGTATACTGATGGACTGAGGCTCAGATAGACTAATAAATCTAGAGACTGATTTGTGGACTGACGGACTAACAGAACGACGCGATGATAAACTGAGGCTGGTTTCAGACTAGACACACAAGACTTGGACATTTCACCCAAAACTCTAGTGTAGTGTGAGCTCGGGTTGTTTTCACACTAGGAACAATTGCATCATGCTCTTAGTACTGTTGCTTGTTTACACTGTTCTCATTCAGATTTAATCAGTGAAACACTCTGTTTTTGTTTCTATTCATTTACTTTATTTTCTCTATTATTTATTTATTTATTCATTGGTTTATTCTGGCTATTTGTGTCTTTTATTTATATAATTTAGTCACAAGCACTATGACAACTGCCCTGTGATGTCATATTGTGTGAAGCCCCTCCCATCCGGGGTTTTTTGGGGGTCTTAACGTCCACAAAAAAAGTAATGAAAACCGGCACAATGGTTGGAATCGGCTGACATTACGATGCCTGAGTGGCTTCACAGGAGAGTTTGCTGTATAGCTCATACACACTTGCATGTACACATTCGAAACCTGGGACACATTTAGACCTCATTGAGCTGAACAACTTTCGCTATAAGTGTCATGGCCTTTACTCAACAGGAAGTCAGTTATTTTGGGTTGTTTGTAAAATGCACCCAATGGAATTTAATATACTCCTCCTAGGGGATTTACACAATCACTACTACACATGGGCCAATGTGATCTCAAGACATTGAGGATGGAAAATTGCGAAGGGATTATTGATATCTTACACGGTTCAGCCGTGGCATTGCCTTAAAATTATGCCGAAAAGTGACTATTAACTTTCTTAGTGCCATCACATTGAGTGACATCATCCTGTGATGATTTCTTTCCAGCATCCAGGGCTTTTTGGAGGACGTAACATGCTCAAAAAGCACACAGATTGTGTAATGCACGCGGGTGGCGTGGGCACAGGTGCTTGGGCCCGATCCTCGTTGCTTTTGCAACTATATTTAAAATTGTCCTGTTAATTGTGGATAGTTAATTGTTTCATTAAATTTTACACCTGAATCTTGTATTTTATACTTTTGGTCCAGTACACTAGGCGGCAGTATGCATCTAGTCGGTTATCTACCTGCCAAGAACCCCAAAGAAGAAATCTTTCAAAGAGGTCGACATTTACGCTATGCCCTATATAATGAATATGGATAAAATAAGATGACATCACTTTCTAAACAGTGGTCCACTTCCATGTTTTTTTATTTTTTTATTTCGGATAGCTATTCAAATATATCCAGAGTCACTTTGGAGTCAAGTCTACTTCATTCTGTGCTCACAAGTGCGAAAGCGTCCTTGAGGAAAGTATGGCTTGTATACTGTATACTTGTGCATTGGGCGAATTAGACACGAAACATGAAAGTGAGACGTTATTTACATCAACACCGCTTGTCTGCTCCGAAATCTAGTTATGTGTGAAGCATGTGTTGATCTAATCCTCACGGCCATAAGTGATAAAGTAGGAAGGCATGAGGCGAGAGAGTTGTTTTTGAGATTTTATCAAAATATATCAGTAATATTAGATGCATACTGCCACCTGCTGTATTGGAGATTGTACTCAGGCACGGACCTATTCTGACTCAGACATGGAGCTAAATCGATAATCTGACAGATTGATTGACAAAACGACAGACTGATAGAACGTCACATGGACAGAATGACGGACTGAAAAAGTGACAAAGCGAGAAAGCAAGACGGGCAGAATTACAGAATGACTAAGAAGAGTGATAAACTGCCAGACTGTTGGACCGACGGAATGATAGATTTTACAGACTGATAGTCATCTGTTTTTGATGTGTAACAGGAAGTCTGTGAGAACATCTCTCTCTCTCTCTCTCTCTCTCAGATCTTTCTGATTAATCTGAAGCGGAGAAGGGATCGGAGGGAGCGGATGTTGAACTCTCTTGCCGCTCTGGGTGTGGAGGTCACGATCGCTGATGCTGTGGATGGCAAGTAGGTCACATAGTTCACACACATACACACACATTTTTCACATGCTTTTCAGTGGTAACTATAAAACCGTAATGCTGGACGTGTCATTTTGGTCATGGCATTTGGTCATGCGTGTCATTTTGGTGGGCGTGTAGATTCTCACCACTACGTTGTTGATTGTTTTCCTTTACGAGTAATTCCCGAAGTGTTTAATTCTTTACATAAATCTGTCCTTTACACTTACTTTTCCTTCTCTCTCTCTCTCTCTCTGTGCGTGTCAGGGCTCTGAACTCATCTCAGCTGCAGGCGCTGGGGGTTGAGATGATGCCGGATTATAAAGACCCGTATTCAGGCAGGGTGCTGACCAGAGGAGAGATCGGGTGCTTCCTCAGCCACCACGCTATATGGATACAGGTATATACACACACGCACACACAGAAAGTAACAAATAATCTTAAAATCTCAGCTCATACAGCAGCCTGAAAGTGTGTGTCTGTGTGTGTGTTAGATGGTGGAGAAGGGTCTGCAGCGTGTGTTAGTTCTGGAGGATGATGTGAGATTTGAGCCCAGGTTCAAAAGAAGGATACAAACCATCATGGAGGATGTGGAGAAGGTTCAGCTGGATTGGGACCTCATGTGAGACCAACACACACACACACACGCGCGCACACTGAATGTGTTTAAGTGTGTATGGACATATACTGTATATGTATATCGTGTGTGTGTGTGTGAGTAGTTATCTGGGGCGTAAGCGGATGCAGGTGGCGCAGCCCGAGCTCTCTGTGGATGGCGTGAATAACCTGGTGGAGGCTGATTACTCATACTGGACGCTGGCGTACGCCCTCTCTCTCAACGGAGCCAACAAACTGCTCTCGGCTCAACCCTTCAGCCGCATGCTGCCTGTGGACGAGTTCCTGCCCATCATGTTCAACAAACACCCCAAGTAAGAAAAGAAGGAGTGAGGTGGAAGGAGGGGCGGGGGGATGGATGGATGGATAAAGCAATATGTAGATGGTAGGGTGCAAACAGAATGGGTGGATAAGGAGGGGGGGGGAAATGAATGGATGTAATTATGGGGGCATAAATCAATGAATAGATAGACCTACACTTCATAACAATGGATTAATGAACAGGTGGATGGATGGAAGGACTGAGAGACAGAGAAAGAGTTTGGTGGGATAAAATAATTGGGGGATGGATGAATAAACATATTGCTATATATAGTTGATTTGAAGACTGCGAACACAATGGATGGATAAAGAAAGAGGTAATTGAATGGATAGGATTATAGACGAATAAAACAACAGATACAATAGAAGAACAAATAAAGTAATACCGGTTGACCTGCTGATGGATGGATGGTTGGATGCATGACTGACTGCATGACTGGTTGGGTGGATAAAAGAGGGTATTGAGAGAAAAGTTTGGTGGATGAAGGGATAAAGTCATTGACGGATGGACGGATGGATGGATGGATCAATATACTATAGCTATATATAGTTGATATGAAGAAAGGCAAACAGAATGGATGAATGGCAGTATGGATGTATAAAACGATGGATATGATAGAAGAACAGATGGACAGGTGGATAAATGGATGGACGGATGAGTGGACAGACAGGTGGAAAGATGGTTGACCTGGTTGTTACTGGATGGAATGATGGAGGTTTGACGTGTGATTGACCAGATCAGTCGACCAGTTGGCTGGACGAAGGATTGGTTGGATGGACAATGTAATTTGTGAACGAATAAATGAATGGACAGAGAAATCAATGGAGGAATAGTAAGGCGGACGAATAGATAAACCGGATGGCAGATGTGTGAATTCAAAAGATGAAGGGACAGGTGAATGGCCACTTGGATAGTGAACTGAAGAAATAGATGATAGAAGAACAAACAGCAATGAACAGAGGAATGGATGGATGGATGAAATGGTGAAGGAGGTCATTTTATAGTTCTTGTAGGAAATCTACTTCATTCAGGTAGATATAAAGCGTATTAACTTTCTTTTTGACGCAAAGCTCGGATGTCATTCAGGAATAACAAGGTCGCCTGCTTATGACACAGACTTTCTGCAGTAGATGTTACACACACGCATGCATACGCGCGCCTCGTTCTCCTGCACACAGTGTTGGATTGTTCACTGAGGAAAAATAAGTACGGTGTCCCTGCTGGGTCACACCGCACCTCCCTCTTCCTCCCTGCCACCCGTTCATGTTCCTGGACCTGGAGTTCTCTCATGTGCTCTCTTTTCCACCTCTAATGCCCTGCCCTCCTTCAACTCCTCCTTTCACCTGTTGTTCTTCTTTAGTCTCTCTCTCTCTCTCCAGCTCTTCTAGCACCTTCTAGCCACAGCATTTGGCACATAACACCAGTGTGAAGTCTTTAACAGCAGGCAGAGAGTTTGTCAAAGTTTGTTCAGGACAGAACAGTGTAGGTTTTGTCGTTTTTTTTTCAAGGTGCATGGTTTTTTTTTTTTTTTTTTTTTTTGCCTGATTAATTTTAAGAGGGAGAAAAAGTGAGGGTGGTGTTTGGGTGGAGAGAGTTTTAAAAAAGAATACTACTGTTTAAATAGAAATGCATGAACATGTTTCATGTCATTTCACAACATCATATTGAACTATAATATGTGTGGAACATTATCGGGGAATTGCTGCTGCATGAGAGGAATAAAGCGCATGATGATTATTTTCCTCTGACAGAACGACACAGAGTGTGTTATTTCTCGCTTACTGAACAAGCAGCATACTGTAGCACTATATGCAGTAATACTTAAACATGTCCAGATTTAAACATGAAAAAAAACAAAAAAAAAAAAACAAGACATGATTAATTAACTTTTAAGGAGAAGTTCAAAAAATATCAAATGAAACAGATATGTTGTGAAAAGATCAACCCAGGGGAACATTTCATTTTCCTTTAGAATATTATATTTTCCTGTTGTAGCAATGGACCGACTACGGTAATGACATTAATAATAATAATAATAATAATAATAATAATAATAATAATGCACCTGTAACATTTCTACACCTTGTGGAATTATTGGAAAAAAATCTTTTTAGGATTTCTTCCAAAATCAAAACCATATTCCACAAAGTAATGCAAATCTGAGTAAATATGATCCACTTAAAGAAGCGATCGCCGTGCCTGTACGGGTACTGTAACGGCAGCCTTACAGTGCCCGACCGGGTTCCACATGCTCCTCCATGAGACTGAAAGACCACCTTTCACCTCTCACTCTCTCTCTCTCTCTCTCTGAGGAATGTGAGAGGGGCTCGGCTCTTCCTGCTTCCAGCTCGGACAGCACAGCATTCCCATTGATAGGACTCAGGAAGGGTGGGGGGGTGAGGGGGGCTTGGGGCAAAGGAGGGATGGATTACTACACAAATACACTACAGGTTCTGTGTGAGGACATGAGAGAGAGAGAGAGAGAGAGAGAGAGAGAGCATGTTGTGAAGATACAGTATTGTTTGATGTCAAATGGAAATACACACAGACTTTTGGGACAAACAGAACATGAAAGAGCGACTGAGAGAGAACGAGAGACAGACAGATAAATAAAGTACAGAGAGTCAGAGTGTGTTTGATGAATTTCCCATGAACACATTCAAAGTGCAGTCTCAAATCCATGGTGAAGATCTTTCTCGGTCTTTCACACACAATCTGCCATTCATGCGTCTTTAAGGTCCCTCACAGGGGGGACGAGCAGGAAAGTCAAGGCCAGGTGAGGAAGTCTGCGAGGGTTTAGAAGTTCAATGGCATGCAGAATAAATCCGTCTGTACCATCAATAAACAAACTTTAACAGACTGAAACGTGACTTCATTTGCGATTCCTCAGATGTGCACTGTTTAGTGGAACGGTTTCATCTGGACTGGGTTCACAGGTAACGCACATTTACAAAGACATCACTGATCAAATGATCAAAGGACAGAAGTATCAAAAAATCCCATTAGAATAAGTCAGTGTGATGATGCATTACAGCTGGTGGGGGTTGGGATCCAATTCAAAGGTCTTGTTCAGACTGCCAGCCCAAAAGCCATTCTCTTTTGTTTGTCATATGCAGATTAGAATCAGTTTGCTCTCATGTAGTGTGAACAGTAAAAACTCACTTTGACTCGGATTTTGATTCAGTGTTTCGGATTTGGGTTGCCAGTCTGAACAGAGCCAAATCCATAGTCAGATCTAATCACTTTCAAATAGGTCAATGATGATTAAAAGGTTTTTCTGATACGTCAGGTAGAACAAAAGTTATCATTACTTTTATAAGATGTCAATTTTTACCAGTAATGGAATATGAGAATGAAGTCGCAAAAATGCAGAACACTGAGAATAAAAATAGCTTTTTTTGGTTACAGAAACAACTGAAACCAACCATAAAAACAAATGATCATGTGTATCGCTGCTATTTCTTTGCATATGTGACCCATTTAAAAAATATTATTTGCTCAGTTATGTTTGTATAGTTGGTTAAAATGAACTAAAATTCAGTTCATCATATTGCCCAGGTTGTGCTGAAAAAAAGGATACAGTATGTCACTCCATACTGCACAATTCTGAGCCCTATATATATATATATACAGTGTATATATATATATATATATATATATATATATATATAGAGAGAGAGAGAGAGACAGAGAGAGAAAACAGCAAAACAAAAAATAGTTAAAATGCTCTGGGTTTTAAGGGCTACGGTCTTGTTCAGACTGCAGGTAATTTCCAATCAGTGTCACAAATCTGATGTTTAAGACTGACTGATCGAAGACCAAGCGTGAAATAGTATGAATGTCTTCTTGGATTGAGGTAAAAAATTTAGGCATAAGGAATGGAACACAAATTGAAAATAAAATCAGATTCTGTGGGATTTGTTCTGTTCACACTGATATGAAAAGGAAAAAAAACAGATCTGAGTCGCATGAAATGCAGATCTCATGTTTAGGACACACTGTACTTATAAGTGATCAGATCGTTGCTTTTGTAATTTCTCTGAAATCAGCTCGGTCCATCTCAAAACCTCCTTTCTGTCTGTCTTTCAGCACGGCCTACATGTCCCACTTCGAGACGAGAGATTTACGGGCGTTCTCGGTAGAGCCGCTGCTGGTTTACCCGACGCACTACACAGGCGAGCCGGGTTACTTCAGCGACACCGAGACTTCCACCATCTGGGACGATGAAGCTGTCAGTACAGACTGGGACCGATCCCATGCCCAGAAAACCGCCCAGCAGGGCAGCATTCGGCCCGTCGCCCAGAACAGCGTGACTGGGGAAACGCCGCCCCCTGCTGCCCGTGCATCGCGAGATGAACTGTGAACGGACTCCATGTCTGTAAAGGTTTTTAGGTCGTCCAATAATAAGTCAAGAACTAGACTCTACAGTGATTTTAAAGATGTTTTTACGACTCTATTAAGGTTCTTCATCAGCTCAGTAGACAGTAATAAAATTGCTAGCACACACCTATATCATGAGAGGTTTAATGGCAGTGGTCTCGAGGTAGGAGAAAACGAACAAGGAACACAGATTCAGCATGGGCAAACTATTCTTTACTCTTGTACAGGATTCCTAGTTTCTAGCAGTAGATAATTAACAGTAACAATTTCAGTATGCTGCTTATTAGAGGAATTACGGATTTATGAAGACATCAAAACTGAAGCAGTAATTGGTAGACCTTAATGATTGGTGGCATCATGATCACAGCAGACATTTTAGGTTTCCTGTTTAAAGCAGAAGTAGTTTGGCGTTAGGTATGAGGCATAAACTTATAAGCCTCAAGTTTGGAGTAGATGCATGTTGGCTTTAGGACTGAAGCAGTATTTGGTAGACTGGTGGAAATTACAGCTTAGACCTAGAACTGGAGAAGGAACGTGAAGGCTGCAGGACAAAAGCATGAACCTACAGTATACACCACAGAACTGAAGCAGGAACTGGAAGACTGGGAGAAACTATGGTGTAGACCAGGACAGGAGAAGAACTTTGTGGATTTCAGGACTGGAGAGGGAACGTGAATGCCTCAGAATCAGTGCAGGTAGACCTTGGGACTGAAGCAGGAACTGGTAGGCCGTATGTGTTTGTGCAGACGACTGTAGACCACAAGATAGAAGAGAAGTTTGTAGAAATCACGATTTCTGTGGAATCTTGTAGACCTCAGGAATAGAGCAGAAGTTTGAAGGTCTCAAGTTGGGACTGTGAAGCCTTAGAGATCCTGTCTGTTGGTGCAGAAGCTTGGAAAAGTTTGTACACAAGAATAAATCCTGAGTAATATCTTAAAACTCTAATAATTATCTATTGATAGGTAAATTTGGTGTGTTTGGAGTTAATATCAAGAAGGGCCATCTGAACTTTCAGACTCTAAAGACTGGAATCCAATCCAATCCATAATTCCAAATGCTGAAATTCAGATGTAGTTAGCTTTCTAATTAAGACTTGACCCATTTCAGGTCAAACTAGGAGACTGCTTTTTTTTTTTTCTCATCACATTCTCTGTTTGAACGCTAATACTCGGAGAAGTTTCCCACTGCTGTATAACTGATGAAGAACCTCAAACGAGTCGTGAAACATCTTCAGGTTTGGGTTTGAGACTTGCAGACATACCATAAGCTCAGACATTAACAAATTAACAAATCATTTCAAACTTTGTCCTTCAGATGCGTCCCTCATATTCGCTGGTTGTTCAGCCAATAGCATTGCAGCAGGCTGAGATGCTCAGACATGATTGGCTAACTCTGGACAAGCAGAAGAAGAGGGGGACAGAGGCTTAAGCTCACTTTATTTATTTCCACAGATGGTGTCCTTTGATTTGTCTGTCTGTCTCTCTGTCTGTCTATAGATTTATCCCTGGAGGATGTTATGAGACACTTATAACAGAGAGACAGACAGACAGTTACACATACAGTACAAGACTCGCACATAGTTTTAGCAGTATCAACAAAGATGATCACAAATCATTTGTTCTTTTTTTTTTTTTAACTGATGTGTAATAGGGTGCAGGTGTGAAATTAAAAAAATTGAATATCTGCATCTCTTTGTGTGTAAGTTTTTTTTTTTTTATTGTGTATAGTTTTCATATTAATGCAGTCTTGGACCATCGCAGTCTCAGAACAGGCACTTTGTCCACCTGATGATGGCGCTGTAACCAAAAGCCTTAGGTTATGTAAAGTAGGAGAACACAATTAATTTCATCCACAATTATCAATATCGACAATCATCAAAGAAAATAATAAAGCCTGAGAGGTGGGTAGAGTAGCTGTACTTCAAAATCATATTGCTCAAGTAGAAGTAAACAAGTATTCTGTGAAAAGATACTCAAGTACTGACTAACTGGTTAATCTAACTTAATGTCCGAGTATAAAATGATTATTATTTATTGGGTGCATTAAAATGTACAACACGTGTGTTGGTGATTAATTCTGTACTGAAATATACTTATATATTCATAGACTGCTAAACTTAATTGTACATATAATGTTACTTTAACATATAAATCACACAAACATGAAAAAAAGCATTCTACACTAATCGCAGGATGCCACTAGGAGCAGCATGGATTGATGTTTAGTTCCGCAAAATTAGAGAAAGATCCAGAAACTTTTGCTTGCGCATGCGCAGTGAGAAAGATCCGGAACCTTCTGTTTGCGCATGCGCAGTGAGTATATGTGGGACGGATTCACAGGCAGGGTGAATTTAAAGAACCCCGGCTGAAGACCTGATTGGTCAAACGGAGTCATGTGATCATTGTTGCAGCGTCTGATTGGTGAAACAGTCACGCTGCAGATCCACCGGCTGCATGTGGAGAATAAACGGTTAGAAACGTAATGAGTCGAGTGGAGCCGAATTTTAGCGGAGTAAGAGTAGAGTTTCTTCTTCTTCACAAATCTACTCAAGTAAAAGTAAAAAAATATGCTGCAGTAAAACTACTCATAGAAGTACATTTTTTTTTTCGAAAATTTATTCAAGTAAATGTACCGAAGTAAACGTAACTCGTTAATAAAGCATTCAGGCTACAATACAGGCCATGTCTTCATCCAGTGGGTCGGTCTCTCTGATAAAGCTTTCCGTTTCAAATAAACAGACACAATGTGAATTTTTTATTTTCTAGTTTAAGTTCAGGAATGAAATTCCCACAAACAGTTTTGTACCTGAGCGTCCAGTAACAAACTGAACTTCCAGCCTCCTGACACACAGTATGACTGCAGATCAACCTGCTATGTGATCTCACCCAAATGAGTCTGGTTCCTCTCAAGGTTTCTTCCTATTGCCATCTCAGAGTTTTTCCCTCATGGTGGCTTAAATGGTTAAGGCTGTAGATTACTGGGTTAATAATCGGAAGGTCGAGGGATCAAGCCCTAGCATTGCCAAAATGTCGCCCTTGAGCAAGGCCCTTAACCCTATATGCTCCAGGGGGCGCTGTAACCTGGCTATCAAATTATATTTACTGTTTTATTTATAATTTTGCATACACGCTAAATACTGTACAAGACTTTCACAAATATCTTACCAGCTCCAATTCCAACCAAACAGTTCATATACTGTAGAATGAGAAAATAATATACAAAGGTTTTTCAACGCAAAATGGTGTTTGTCAGAGAAACATCCTCTTAAAAAAGTCTGTGCTCGTCCCTGACCGTAATTCATTTAGTTTACTATAATAAAACAATTATTCTCAAAACTTGTACATTTTTTGTTTTTACTTACGTTTATTTTATTTGTTATTAAAGGGTGTAAACAACAGTAGTGCAAGTGAATAAAAACAATCAAGCTGGTTAAAATTATAGGATAGATGTAACGTACTGAGGGCTGTAGGGTGTGCTAATCAGAACTGGTGCCAAGTTGGAATTGGTTCCATGTTTTAAACCACCGTGAATTAGAGCAGACAAAGGTGAGAATCACCTGTCCCAAGACCTAGTGGTGTCCCGGGCCATGTCCCCGCCACAGGCTGAAGAGGAGACCTCTTTCGTCACAAGCCCACGCCCTTTTCCCAGCCAGAGTCTGAGTCCAGCTCACATGCCAAGCGCCAAACATCTAGCAGTAGTTCCTATTGCCCAGCCCTATTGTACCTTAAAAATCATAATCAGTTGATGTTTTTTTACTTCACGTGCATCTAAGTTCTTTTGTTGCTCCTTACAGTATGTTCCTCATGAAGCCAAAGACTGAGATAGGAATCCAGTTCCGGTCACATAATTTCCTGCTTTACCTTTTGTTGTACCTTGGATTCAAAGGCTTGGTCATGTTCCTGCGAAACTACCAATTAAACATGGAAGGGATTCAATGAGGAAGGTCATGTATAAAGCTTGACTTTTATGTCTGAAATACCTAGAGGTACTGCATTTAGACTTCTGGCTTACGGAAATCGAAGTTGGCCAGCACGAATATCTCTGTTGCCGGGCCTGTGCCGATGGTGACACCCTGTCAGGCGTTCGGGCTCGTGCCTGGCTGAAGTGGAGGCAGGTCAGCGGTGTCCTCTGTGATCGTGAGATATCCATCCATCTGAAGACATACAAGTGCTTTATGCGTCCAGTAGCCCTCTACGGATCCAAATAACAGACGGACCAAGAAAAGCCGACCCGCATCGCGGCAGGACAGGGCGAGAGAGAAGAAGAGCTTTAGTACGGCAGCCATGGCTTCATAAGGAAAAAGTTTACCATGGATGATACACTAAATTATAATGTCTTAAAATTCCTTTCTTCCCATAAAATCCTACTCAAGCTCACACTCCTGAACCGGCCATAGAGGAAAAGACGATAACTTTTGGCGTTTACAATTCCATTCAATTAAAGTGAAATACTGTATTAGGTCATGTACTGTACATACTTTGGCACATCCTGTAGTATAAAGTCATAATAAACACATGAACATGGCATTAATTCTACAGGCTCGGCTTAATAAAAGGAATTTCTTTCTCACCTTTATTATCTTTGTGCAGTTTCTCACACTGTTGTACGGATGCCCGAGGTGTGTTCACTCTAATGTCAGAGCTCTAATTCAGAGCTTTCATTTCATTCTCCAGCTGCTTTCACACACACACACAGAGAAGCAAATCTTACACTTAGTGACATTTTTCTTTCAACAGAAATCATGGTTTAGCGTAAGTGACTGCTTACGACAGGGATTTCTAGCTCTCTAGTCGCACCTGAGCGCTGATCCCAACATTCGTTCTGATAATATGAGACAAATCATCAGTCCTGTTGTTTGAAAGAACTTGGAACAATGCTTTTCTCACTCACCTGCTGAATCACACTTCATGTCCGCATCCTCCTCCTGTTCCATCTTGTGAATCTGATCCTTTATCTCGGTTATCTCAGCCTCCAGCTGTGTATTGGACTCCTTTATCTTCTTATATTTCTCCTTCAGGGAGTCATTAGCCTCCTTTTCTTTTTCATACAGCTTTAACAAAAGAGGGTAACATTTTAAAGTTTAACGCACAAGGGGAAACTCCAAAGTGCAGGAGGTATGCACGTACGTAAGTTGACTTTTTAGAACTTTTCTAAGCAGAATGCTATAGAGTGCCTCAGAGTGCACGGGGAGAACATGCAAACTCCATGCACACAGGGACGAGAATCGAACCCGGCCCCTGGAGGTGCAAAGCGACAGTGCTAACCACTACATTACCATGCCGTCCCAATTTAGAACCATTCAATTTTATTTCTATAACATTTTAACAAAAATGTTACAAAGCAGGTTTACAGAATCAAAAGAAAATCAGGGAAATGAGTTGCATTGCATTGCATGAATCTAAATGGTCAGATTGTCCCTGAAGAGCAAGTGTCAAAGTTGAATTCATATCCGACGCTGTGCATTGAGAAACCGCTGGAGCATTCAGATAAGCCACTTTTTTTTTTTTGTTTGTCCATCCCTAATTTTCTTTGGATTCTGTAAAGCTGCTTTGCGACAATGACTGTTCTTAAAAGCGCTATAGAAATAAAACTGAATTGTTGGGGGAAAACTCTCAGCACACACTGCACTGTACATTTAAACCTCTAAGATTATTTCTATACAACCTAAAAAAAAAAAAAGAGTCTCACTTGAAGAGTTTAAACAAAAAGGAGGCATTTCTCTACATAAGTAATGCTTCGAGCGACTTTGTGCCGAATGGTTTCAGAAGATCTTCAAGCTCACCTCTAAAGCCGTCTCCATCCCCAGTTTCATCACGGCCTCTCCACTGACGAGCGCGTCATAACTTTCTATTCTCTCCTGAATCAAAGATGTAAAAAAAAAAAAATTGAAAAAGAATAAGAATGACAGAAAAATTCATTTTCACAAAGTCTGCTGCATCGGTTTTTATGATGGCAATGTGCAATTACACCCGAATGTGATGAAGAATGATCAGATGAAGAAGTGCTGATGAATTTCCCTCTTTGACATGAAAATTAGGCATCAGATCATAATGCAATAATGCAAATCAGGCGTTATTGCTTTGCACAAAAAGGGTATTCACAGGCAAGGACATTGCTGCTACAGTAGTAAGGTCACCTAAGTCACCCATTTATTGGATCATCAAGAACTTCAAGGAGAGAACTTCAAGGAGAGAACTTCAAGAAACTCCAGCAAGCATCAGGATTCAGCTGCGTGACCGGGCCGCCACCAGTGCAGAGCTTGCTCAAGAATGGCAGAAGACTTTTGGAAGATGGCCTGGTGTCAAGAAGGGCAGTAAAGAAGCCACTTTTCTTCTCCAGGAAAAACATCAGGTACACACTGATATTCTGCAAAAGGTACAGGGATTGGCATGCTGAGGACTGGGGTAAAGTCAATCATGGTCAAGAGGCGGACGGACGAATAAAAACCCACGAATTCGGACAAACTCCAAGCACTGATTATGTAAGAACAGGCTGCGGCCAGGGTGTCAGGGTGTGGCCCATAAGATGATTGACAGCTGCAGGGTGTCATACAGGGATTCCCAAATGTTTTGGACAGACAAACGAACACAAAAGCACACAGCTACTGAACTGTACGTTACACAAATGATGAGCTCGGATAAAGTGTGATTCTCTTTAAGGAAACATTGAAATCTAGAAAACGGAGATTTTCTGACTCACCTTTTCCGCTCCTTCGTGCATCATATGGCACTCGTCGTTATGAGCAGTCAGCTGATCGACTTTAGTCTGCAGCTTGTAAACCGTCGAGCTCAGGTACAAAAGGTCTTTAATGGCCACCAGTGCATCGATTTCCTGATCCATAGTTTCATACAGAGCATTCTAGAAGTTCAAAAGCAAAAGCGCCTTGGCTTTATTGACTTCCACACACACACACACACACACACACACACACACACACACACACACACACACACATTTAGACACAGTTGTCTGGGCTAGAGGACGTTCGAAAAAGGTTTGGAGACAAAATGCCTCAAAAGATCAAAGAAAGAAAGAAAGAAACAAACTGTTCGTAATAGCAGTTAGGACTTCATGAGCGCAGTAGCGTACCTCTAGCATTTTATTTTGCTCTTGGAGGGGTTTGGTCATCATGTCGTCGTAGTCGGACAGCGAGGACGGCAGCTGGTGTCTGCTCTGCTCAGGCTGACCCCCTGCCTCATTATGCTACAACACAAAACATGGGGGGGACAAATTTTGAATAAAGAAAAGAAAAAGGGGGTGGGACAGTGTTTCCAGTAGTATTACATGCAGTTGTGCTACTACTTTATCGTCTTCAGCTGGAAACATGTACCTTGGGCTGGTGATAAAAAGTTGCAGTATGCGTTCTAATAAAGATGTTAAGATACTATTATTTGTGTATTATTATTAGATGGCGTAGCGGTTAGCGCTGTCGCCTTGCACCTCCGGGGCCTGGGGGTTTGGGGGCCGGGATGCTTGGAGTTTGCATGTTCTCCGCGACCCTGTATACAGGATAAAGTGGTACAGATGACGAGCGGGTGAGCGTGGGAACGGTCAAGCCAACCTGAGCAGGTTCCTCGTCCTGGTCCTGAAAAGCACGGTCATCCAAAGGAGGCGCTGCAGAGGCTCTCAGATCTGGGCCAAAAAAGCAAAACATCACATGAGCTGGCCATAATTAAAGCATTAATATGTGTCTGTATGTGCATATAGAAATGTGAATAAATACAGTGGTCACCACTGGCCTCAACGGTCCCTAGTTGGACTACAGAGGTTCCTAGATGGATGGATGGAGGGAGGGATGGATATAAATGCATATATAGTATATTTACACTCCTTAAAACCCTTATTGCAGCACGAATATATGCCAGCAACTCAGCATCGCTCAATGATGATGTTAATAAAATATTTAAGATATCAAAAATATACTGTATATGTGCTCATATGGAAGCCTTGCTGGGGCGTTAACCTCCTTTATCTTCAGACTTCAAACTGTGTATTTGCGTTTTTGGATATGTCAGGTAGCACAAACGTTATCATAAGTTTTACAAAGTGTCAAATTTTCCACTACCAGAATATGGCAATGACGTCGCAAAAATGTAGAACTCTCAAAATGAGTGTATTATTACTAATATTATTATTATTTTGCTCATAGAAACAAGCGGAAACTACCATACAAACACATGATCATGTGTATCTCTTTGCCTATGTGACCCCTTTTTAAACGTTTTGCTCAGTCATGTCTGTATAGTTGCTTAAACTATCATCCGGAGATCGCGAGTTCGATTCCCGGGTGATGCTGCAACCTCTCACAGCCGGAGGTCTAGAGAGAGCTGATTGGCCGAGCTCTCTCAGAGGGGAGGGATGAGAGGTACTTGGCGCTCCTCCCACATTAATCACGGCTCTACAGCCAATCAGGGGCGTCTGTGAGCTCACGCGAGCGGAAGGAGCGGATAGCGCTGTCCGCCGAGTGTGTGACTCCGCCCCCAACGTTGCGTGAGCGAGCAGTTCGAAAAGATGCGGTCGGCTGGCGTCACGTGGTTCGGAGGAAACACGTGATAGTCTTCGACCCTCCCGACTGAGTGGTAGTAGTAGCCTTAATGTGGAGCCCCCTAGTGACGGGGAGGAATTGGACACGACTAAATTAGGGAGAAGATCAGGCGGAGAAAATACCCCCCAAAAAAACATTTATTTATTCAGTTCATCATATTGCCTATAGGTTGTGCTGAAAAAAGTATGTGTCACTGCATGTGAAATTGCAAAACAAGAAATGTCTGAAATGTTCTGGAGTTTGGGGAAATGTTGGATTAAAATCAATAAAGCCAGTGACTCAGCTCAGGACTGATGCAGCACCTTAACCGCGGTGCACCCTGGGAAGAGTTCTCTAACTCATACTGAAGGACTTGAAATGGGCGTGGTTATACAAAGAGGCGGGGTTAAGGTTTAAACGCTTTCTTAAGAAAGAAAGAAAGAAAGAAATGAAAATATATAAGACTGAGGGAGAAAGAAAGGAATAAATAAATAAATAAATGAACTGGTTACCTGCGGGAGGATGTGTGTGTGCGGTGTGTGTCCGCTTCCTTTCGTCAGAACAGTAATAACAGAAGTAAAGTCCCGCGGCGGCAGCGGCGGCGGCTACGGCGGCGGACAGCAGAGGGCGCAGTGGTTCACTTCCCGCCAGACATTCAAATAAATCCTTTAAAAACTCCATTTTCTTCTCTCTGAGCGGTTAAACGGCGCCGTCTGTGAGAGTCTCAGTGAGTGAATGTGCGCACAGCGCGTGCCGGTGATTCCTGTCGAATTTCTGTTGATTTATTCTATGACGTAATGAAGATACCGCGTAACGCCCTGCAGCGCCGCGTGCGTGCGTGTGCGTGCGTGCGTGCGCGCGATCAATACTCTACGGATTCTACACGATATGTAAATAAAGTACGAAACAACGTGTCAGAGACTCCCGCCAATAGGGATTACACTCGGGCAAAGCAATCAACGTGTCGGAAAATGCTACCTGTTTGTCAGAAAATGCTACCTACATTATATATATGTGTGTACACTCACCTAAAGGATTATTAGGAACACCTGTTCAATTTCTCATTAATGCAATTATCTAATCAACCAATCACATGGCAGTTGCTTCAATGCATTTAGGGGTGTGGTCCTGGTCAAGACAATCTCCTGAACTCCAAACTGAGTGTCAGAATGGGAAAGGAAGGGGATTTAAGCCATTTTGAGCGTGGCCTGGTTGTTGGTGCCGGTCTGAGTATTTCACAATCTGCTCAGTTACTGGGATTTTCACGCACAACCATTTCTAGGGTTTACAAAGAATGGTGTGAAAAGGGAAAAACATCCAGTATGCGTCAGTCCTGTGGGCGACAATGCCTCATTGATGCTGGAGGTCAGAGGAGAATGGGCCGGCTGATTCAAGCTGATAGAAGAGCAACTTTGACTGAAATAACCCCTCGTTACTACCGAGGTCTGCAGCAAGGCATTTGTGAAGACACAACACGCACAACCTTGAGGCGGATGGGCTACAACAGCAGAAGACCCCACCGGGTACCACTCATCTCCACTACAAATAGGAAAAAGAGGCTACAAGCTCACCAAAATTGGACAGTTGAAGAAAAATGTGGAAAAATGTTGCCTGGTCTGATGAGTCTCATGGGTCACATGGATCCATCATGCCTTGTTACCACTGTGCAGGCTGGTGGTGGTGTAATGGTGTGGGGGATCTTTTCTTGGCACACTTTAGGCCCCTTAGTGCCAATTGGGCATCGTTTAAATGCCACGGCCTACCTGAGCATTGTTTCTGACCATGTCCATCCCTTTATGACCACCATGTACACATCCTCTGATGGCTACTTCCAGCAGGATAATGCACCATGTCACAAAGCTCGAATCATTTCAGATTGGTTTCTTGAACATGACAATGAGTTCACTGTACTAAAATTCCCCCCAACAGTCACCAGATCTCAACCCAATAGGGCATCTTTGGGATGTGGTGGAACGGGAGCTTCGTGCCCTGGATGTGCTCTCAAAATCAACTGCAAGATGCTATCCTATCAATATGGGCCAACATTTCTAAAGAATGCTTTCAGCACCTTGTTGAATCAATGCCATGTAGAATTAAGGCAGTTCTGAAGGCGAAAGGGGGTCAAATACCGTATTAGTCTGGTGTTCCTAATAATCCTTTAGGTGAGTGTATATATATATATATATATATATATATATATATATATATATATATATATATATATATATATATATATATATATACGTGTATATATAAAATAGAACAGACCGATACCTATACAGTATAACTATAACACTGGTGTTCTGTCAAATTATGCTACCTTGTAAATCTACTATAACATTAAGTGGCGCATGCTTTGATAATGTGATAAAATATTTCTTGGAAATTGTATCAGTAGCATATTGTGATTGAATTGTTGAATTTCGAATATTGCTCCCAGTTCATCATCACCAAAATAAATATATGAAACAAGCTTGTCTGTCTTTGCATGCACAGGACCGTACAGTAGCAAAAAAATACAAGTAGTATAGATTGGCAGAACACTTCAAACACCAAGCAATGACTTGTATATGACTGTATATGACGGGTTGGGGTTATAGTCAGTCGGTCACTCTTCGTCTATACCACGTTGTCCTGTATGCAGGGAGGCCTGGAGCCCATCCCAGGAAACTTAGGGCACAAGGCGGGGTTGGACTTTTTTATTTTTTAGGTGTTTGCAGTGCCTAAATATCACCAAATAGCTTTTCTGTAACAGTCTGACAGCGCTCATGATCTAATGTCCCGTTCATTACCTTGTGTGATTTTATATATAGTTAAGTTTAAAGGCATTATTAATAGAGCTGACAGGCTGTGTGCAGATTATTACCTGGTTCGCTGCGCATAAGGTGTCAGGTAAAGATACACGGCCTGGCACTACTTCAGGAGAGGCAAATTATCAGGCTGCATCAAGCAAAGGAAACAACTAAGGAGATTTGAAATGACTGGAACTGGGTTAAGAACCTTTCAACACGTTATGCCTTGATGGTATTCAAGCATTAGTGAAACTCTGGAATAAGTGCAATAGTGTAGCAGGGAGTTATATAGAGAAATAAAGGGAGTTTTACAGACCGTACCACCGTGTTCGGTTATTCTGTACAATCAAAAGTCCCGGTTTGATTTGAACACCCTCCGTACATGTCTACGCTCTTCTACAGCGCCAACATAGCTCATCCTACTGTGTCTAAGAGGGTAAGAGTCACACACACACGTACTTCAAAAACTAATTCGATTCCCTTCCATTAATGTTCTACTGATTGCAGATGTACTGCTCCACGTGGGCACTTTCATGCCGGAGGAATTTTATATTCTGTCTCTCTGTTATATTCTGGCTTTAAATCAATATTGACTTTTATAAGGGGTGGAATGAGAATGAGAGTGGTGTGTGTGTGTGTGTGTGTGTGTGTGTGTAAGTCTGCATTTCTAGCCATTTAAAATTTGGTACAAAAGAAAAAGACCTAAAAATAAAAATATATTATTACAAAAGTTCTCGCTCCTATGAGGTCATAGTGAAAAACTAAGATTTTTGCAGGAAATTTACGAATATATTTAATATGTTTAATTGGGGAAAATTGGAAGATTTTCTCCTCGCTAACCTGCAGGGGGCACCAAACCCACATGGTCCACTTCACTTCCATATCCATGAACATGCTCATTCATCCTCAACATCTAGAACGCTCACTCACTCATCATCTGTACCACTTAATCCTGTATTCAGGGTCACAGGGGCCTGGAGCCTATCCCAGGAGACTCAGGGCACATGGCAGGGTACATACACCCTGGACAGGGTGCCAATCCATCGCAGGGCACACACACACACATATACACACTCTTTCACACACTACGGCCAATTTGGGAATGCCAATTAACCCAACCTACATGTCTTTGAACTGTGGGAAGAAACCGGAGAACCCGGAGGAAACCCTCCAAGCACGGGGAGAACATGCAAACTCCATGCACACAGAGACGGGAATCGAGCCTGGCCAGGAATTGAACCCCTAACCACCATTACCCTTATCATCAGGATAAAGCGGTGCAGACGATGAATGAATGAATGTTCTGGTATGCAAAAACATCTAGTCGTACATTTAAAGTCATTTACAGGCTCGGGTGCGCGCCTTTCCAGGAGCAGGTGTACTGTAGCTTCTGCTCCTTTTTGCAGCTCCTAGCATTAAACGTTACCTAGTCACATGACCGACTGGCTATCTATAAACCGAGGACCGCCGCCTGTCACTCGGCGAAGGCGTGCACGTTGGTTATTCTCTGTGACGCGTAGCGTGTCGGAGTAGAGATGCAGGAGTTGAGGAGCACCGCGAGGCCTGATGGAGGTGAAATAACACCCCTGCAAATGATCTGTCATGTTGCATAAGCACAACAGATGAGTCAGAGAGTCAGAGAGAGAGCGCGAGCGAGCGAGAGAGAGAGAGGGGTGTAATTTAGTGAGTGAGTCAGAAAGAATTTATTTCTAGTGCAGACATCTCTCCTCGCCTCCTCCTCCATACTGTAAAAGCCTGAAGACTGCAGTGCAATGCGGGAGAGCGGCATCACTCCTACTTTCTCACTTCTATCCCACAATGCCATCTGCAGTATGACTCAACGTTTCGAGTCGTAGTAGATAACAGGACATCGATTTCACCAGTCTGACATTTACATTAACGTGCTTTTATTCCAGTCCGAGCACAGAACTGATTAACTGCAGGACGCTATCGATCCGTGTTCATCGATGCATGTGCGTGAGTTATCTCACTCACAGTACAATGACTTACTCCAGCGATTAAATACGCTCAAGGGTCGGATATGTTTCGCTTCCTCATTCTTGGATAATATGAATTTGTAACCTCTTTCATAACACGTTGCTATGGGTTTATAGCTCAAGCTGGACCACAGTTGTCAATCAACAGAAAATGACTCATTTATAAATCACAGTTGAATATTTTCCTTCCTAAAAGTGCCTACGTTAGCATCAAGCTAAAGTGTTAGCATCAGTACAATGCCCTGTGGCGGGGGAGTCGTTCGAAATTCCGCTTGATTCGAAGCAAAATGGACGATTTTCGAACCTCCGACAAGCTACAGCTAATAATCTCCCAAGCATTATTTGTCCCAGCCTTCGGTTCCCGCTATCCATCGTGCTACACGTCGGTCACGTGATGTTTACCGCGGTCACGTGCATCTCGTTTCGTTTGATCGGTTTGTCTATTTAGCGTCCATGTTCCAGTTCGGTCTCTCTTGTGTTTGTTGTGATATTGTTCTGTTGTCGTCAATAGTGCCAAATGTTGTGTCTGTTCAGTTTCCGGGTGCATTTTGCTTTAGCATTAGCATGGTCAATAGCATTAGCCTGTAGTTTGTAGTCGAGCCTTTCAAATGTTAAAACTACATTATATTAAAGTCTGCACTTGCATCCTGTCTCAACTCTATTCATGACATCTATATAAATAAAAAATGGTTTTGTCTGTACGTTGGTCGGAACTCGCTCTTTCAAAGATATCTTTACGTTTCATACCATTGGAGGACCCGAAACCCGTGTCAGCAACGAATGAAATCAACAAGTTGAGTCGAAGTGAAGTTATGAGCAGTTTTGTGCGAGATTACAAACCGCAAGCTTTTTCACGGTGCAAGTTTGCGCATTCACGAACCTGTGGGCGCGTCTTAAATTGACCGCTGGACAGAGTTTAATGAAACTTTTGCAGTACTTACTAGTGATGGGAAGTTCGAATCGTTTCAGTGACTCGGTTCTTTGGCTCTCGTTCATCAAAGTGAACAAATCTTTTTTTTTTTTTTTTTTTGAGTCATTTAGATACTTTCGTTCTTTTGACCAGAAATAAAATAAACTCACCATCATACCTTCTAGTCCGAGTCGTTCGTTCTTTTGAATCTATTGCACTTCATAGCGTCTATGGGAGTCACGTGACAAAAGAACGAACGACTCGGACTTGGAAGATTCGTTGAGAACCGTTCAAGTCTGTTTCCTGTACATAAACCTACAGAGGTTTTGCGATGGTTTGCCCAGCAGAAAATGAACGACTCACACTCCGAGACTACTCGTTCTTCTGAGTCACGTTAAAGATTCGGTAAAAAAAAAAAAAGAACGACTCGTTCATGAACGACCCATCACTAGTACTTAGAGCTCTGGACTTCAACCTGAAAAAAAATAAATAAATAATAATAATAATAATAATAATAATGGGCAGGGGGAGCTCAGTGGTTAAGGCATTGGACTACGGTTCAGAAGATCCCAGGTTCAAACCTCACAACCACCAAGTTGCCACTGTTGGGCCCTTGAGCGAGGCCCTTAACCCTCAACTGCTCAGATGTAATGAGATAAAAATGTAAGTCGCTCTGGATAAGGGCTTCTGCCAAATGCATAGATGTAGTAATAATAATAATAATATCACCCATTACATGAAAGCTGATCAGCTCTTAACCACTAACATTTTAACCATCAACGACAACCATTAGGTTAGTTTATTACATAAATGCCCAGTTTAAACATTTCTGTCATTTTTTTTCTTCTTCTTTTCGTTTGTTGATTCAAATCTCCAGAAATCTCCAAAGCGCATTTCTACAGCTCCACAGCTTTTTGTTGTTGTTGTTTTTTTTTTGTCTCACTCGCTAAGATGCTCTGGGATGCGAGCCGCGGTTCCTCTGGTCCCGCCTACCTAAGCGAACGCGCCAGGGTTCTGTTCAAACCCAACAACCACTAAGTTTTACACCCACATACAAGATGCATCCTCTGCAGGGGGTCTAGTCTAATATTCACACCTGGAAATCATGCACTAGAGACAATTGTGTCATTGCTGTAATCAGTGATCACGTTGTTGGACTTTGTACTTTAAAGGAGCAGAGAACGAAAACAAGTAAACAACCGAGCACACATACGTAGGAGCAGGGTTACTGGATAAATGTGGAGGAAAACTGAAGAAGCAGAAATGAGAAATCTCTACAGTATTTAATAGGCGCAGATCATACTCTCAAATAACAATATACTGGAGTGTAATGAATCACCATGAGGAAGTTGATTGTAATACAGGGAGAGAGCGGCACAGTTTTTGCATTGGAATTCTCTCCGAGGAGCTGAATCAGATGTTTCCTAAAGCTCCACGAGGAAATATAAACTTGAATTACGGTCTCTGTTCTCTCTTTATGACTGGACTATAATAACACTGAGCTCTGTGTTCCACTGCTGCTCATAACACACTCTGGTGGAGCGCTAACTTGCAGCACAAGAGGAGGAGTGTGCCATGCAATCAGCCAGTTTTATACGCACTAATAATTCCAATTTATTAAAACTTTTATCTAAACTCAAAATACCCCTATGTGTTCCTCAAATGGTTGAGACTCTGTCAGGTCCACAGTCCGGTCGCAACTGTTGGGCCCTTGAGCAAGGCCCTTAACCCCATGTGCTCAAATCTAGACCAAGCCACTGAGGTTTGGTGCTGGTCCCGAGCCTGGAGAAACTGGGTGGGTCGTAACAGGATGGGCATCCAATGGATCAAATGAACCAGTGTGGCAACCTGCAAGAATAAAAGGACAATGTGACATGAACAACTGCATTACATATCAAAACATGACACGTTCATAAAGAGCCGATCGTATCCCTCCATTCTGTAACATGATCAGTGAAGTGAACGTACAAGATTGGCAACACAACAGTTGCCTTTTAATGAGTTTGGGGAATGTTAAAGCCATTGCAGTTTCCCCAGCAGTCATGGACTAACAGTACACATTAAAGTGCTGTCATTGACTAACAAAGTGGTAGATGAGGAGGCTGATGATGTACTGAGTATGAAATTTTTTTAAATTGTTTTTTAAGTTTTTCATGCTCTTCGATATTCTTTTTAAAATGTCACCAACAAAAGATTCATTGATCTGTTTACTGATTCACAAAATGAAGAATAAACAAATATCTGTCATAATCAAATCATTCACTCGTCCAAACACTGATAAGTGAATCTCATGGCCCACTGTCAAAGGGACACAACATGCATGCAAACAAACAGTTGCTCTGTAATTCTGTTTGACGCAATTGACTTACTAAAAAATAAATCAATAAATTAATTAATTAAACCATAAATTTACTATATTTTATTGTTGTGACTCGATGAAAACATAAAGAAAATATTTTGAGTATTACAGGATATACAGGATGCAGAATGTCTTTTACGAAGCTAGGTGTTCTCAAAACTGCCAAAATGTATTTATTTCATCTCTTGCATGTGTACTATTTATATAAACATTTCATTCATTTTTAAAAAAATAATTTTTGCTTTAATCCACCCATCATCTGTACCAGATTACCCTGAGCAATCGAGCGCAGGGAGAACGTGCACACAGACCCCGAAGTGAGAATCGAACCCTCGACCGTGGAGGTGCAAGGCGACGGTGCTGACCACTAAGCCACCGAGCCGTCTTACAGGAGCTCACCTTGAGAAAGTGAGCAAAACATAACTGAAACAATGCGGAAAACGCATGTATGTTTACGTAACAGTTCATCCTCTTAAATTAGCCTCAAAGTTGGATGTTAAATGTTGAATATTACATTTTAGGACCTGGATTGTGGCCTGGAATTCACATGCTTTTGTGCGCTGATTGGCCGCCCGGTTGACCTTTAGACAGATTAAACATGAAAAGGAGGAATTTATAAGCAGCTCACATAACCGGTGTTGTTCTGCAGAGATGCTGAAGTCAGCATGCTGGTTCAGAGAGGCAGAAGCAGTGAATACCTAACCCTTAAACATTTCAATGTTTGATGAAGCAAACACTTACATTTACGAAAGAAAATGTATTAGGTAGTAAAAATTTATTAAAAAACAAAAAAAGGTCCAGCTATAGTATACTGTACTGTATATACAGGTACTGTATATTATTGATATAAAATATAAGGCTCGTTAGTAAGCGTTACCTCCAATTTATACTTCTTGCATTTAACAACCTTTGCCAAAATGCTTTGCTAATTATTATTGTTTTTAATGACTTAAACGCAAAACGTTCACAAAAACAAAGTAAATTTTCAGAAAATATATCAAGACAAGGTTCTGTTGTATTTTAGTGTAATGATACTGTGTTTTCAATATGTGTTATTACAATATTAATAATATTAGATTAGATTAGATTAGATTCAACTTTATTGTCACTGCAGTTAGCATCTAACTAGAAGTGCATTTTCACAATGCAGAATAATTTGCATATATAAATAATATATAGAGAGTATATAGAGAGGTAGATAAGTTACAATGGGCGCAAATGAGCAAATGATTACAGGAGGTACAGTAAGGAGGTATTGTATACCATGCTAAAGAAGTTTGCATACAGTATGTAAACATTATACAGTGATGAAGGTAATATAATGAGTGAAAATGAGCAAATGAGTTAATAAGTGGTTGTAACAGGAAGGTTTTATATACAGAGGAAGAGTTATGTACAGAGTGCAATGATTTTGGTGTAGCCAATGTGAAGATATTGTATACTTATAATAAATAGGTTGCATATGTACTGTATACTGTATGCACATGTAACTGTAAACAGAATGGGTTATATACAAAAGGGTTATATACTCTGAGTGCAATGAAGAAGGCTATATGGTAAGATAAGAAACATGTGCATATATATAGAGTGGAACCTCGGATTGCGAGTAACTCGGTTTACGAGTGTTCCGCAAGGCGAGCAAAGATTTAAAATAAATTTTGACTTGATAAACGAGCATATCTTGGTTTACGAGTGCAGAGTTTTTTGTCACCAACTCACACACACCGACACACACACACACACACACACTCTCGCCTTTACACCTCCCCCCCCCCCCCCCCCCCCGGCTTCACACAAACACACACACTCTGCTCTACACAGAAACTCTGCTCTGTCGCGATTCTTTTCAAAGGTAAGGTGCTGGTTTCATTTCTTTTTTTTTTTTTTTTTTTTACTTTACAGCAGTGGTTCCGTTAGTGTGCGCTCACACGAGTGTCATTAGAGAGATACATTTTTTTAATGGAAGGGAGGAAGAGTTTTACTGTGTAAGACGAGGCGAGGGAAGGGGCTAATTCGACACACACACACACACACACACACACACACACACACACAAATACACGGCGCCTGCGCGCACAAACGGAAACACTTATCTGTTGGGATTTATTTTTAACTTTTTTTAAAGGTAAAGTGCAGGTTAATTTGTTTTATTTTTGCTTTATATATTGTATTAATTATTTTTCTGTATTTATTTTTTTGGGTTGTGGAACGAATTATTTGAGTTTTCATTATTTCTTATGGGAAGGTTTGATTTGGTGTACGAGTGTTTTGGAATACAAGTCTGCTTCCGGAACGAATTATGCTCATAATCCAAGGTTCCACAGTATATATATATATATACAGAGAAGGGTTATGTACAATGAGTGCAATGGTTGTGGATGAGGAAACATATTGTATACCTATGCAACTTGTTATTGGGAGTGGAGTGAGGTATGAGGGAGGTCATTTTATATGATATGTGCAGCAGTGATGAATGGTACTGTCCTGAGTGTTTAGTTTATGTCCAGTAGTGATCGTTTTGGTAATGCAAGGTAAGATAGAGTATCCAGTCAATGTGTATGTGCTTGGGTGGAGGCAGAAGAGGAGGGCACAAAGCCTATGAGCAGGGTGAGAGGAGTCCTTTGTGATATTGTGTAGATATCCTCAATCTTTGGTAGTGAAGCTCCTACACAGAAGACGGTGATGTCATTTCAGTAAAATGAGCCCCCCCCTCCCCCCCCTCCAAATCAGACTCAGTTTGTTTTTCTTTAAAATGCCCACTTTTCACAAGCCATTCAAATACCATATAGATAAAGCCAAAGCCCTGCCCACTCAAACATAGCATTTCACTTACAGACGTGTCATGGGCAAGAAGCAAGATGCGGCTGAATGGATGGATTTTTTAAAATGTAATTAAATCTAAACCTTAGAACAAGCAGGTCTAGTAATTGAGCTGTATCTTAATTACTGCTTTGAGATCTTTACTGATCGCTGCTTTAAGTGTTGTGTTGTTGAATCTTGCTTTAACATGTTTACTGTTATGTGCTGCTTTAATTTAACCAGCTTTGTTGGTTGCTGGTTCATGAGTTTTACTTATTGCTTTAAAATATTTACTGATTGCTGCTTTAAATTGTTTGGTTATTGATGCTTTAGGATTGTTGGTGACTTCTGCTTTCAGATCTTTATTGATTGCTGCTCTAAGAGGTTTGATGGTTGCTGATTTACAGTAGGAGGTACAGTATGGCAGTTACTAAAATATGACTCTTATTGATCACTGCTTTAAGAACTTTGTTGATTGCTGCTTTAAAAAAACATTCTATTTTCAGATTAAATCTTTCAAGGAACATTAGGTAAAGTGCCTGTTTAGTTTTGATTAAATAATAATGTTTAGTTGGGTTCTTGTACACTAAAATCCCTTACAAAGGTTTCTTCATTAATTAATGTGTGCGTGTGTGTGTGTGTGTGTGTGTGTGTGTGTGTGTGTGTGTGTGTGTTTGGTTAGCTCACACTGATTTTCCACCGGATACATTTTGAAATCGCAATACTTGCTGCTGATTGACCTGTTCTTTCCGGAGTTTACACTTCGTGTTGTTACACTTTGTGGAACACTATGTATCAGATTAAATATTAATATCTGAGTGTGTAGCAATGTGTGTGTGTGTGTGTGTGTGTGTGTGTGTGTGTGTGTGTAGCTGTCACACACACTTTTACTTGGCCTTGGTGTATTATTGTTTGACACAACACTGTGAGTAACATATCTGACTGCGCATGGTGAGTGTTGTTGTGTTAAATATACTGTACCTCCCTGCTCCCTAGTCCCTGTGCACTATGCAGTGCACTGTGTAGTGCACGAGTACGTTATACAACATGTCAGGCTGTAGTAAAGCGATAACCGGCTGAAGGTAGCAGACTAGCTAGAACAAGCTTTTTGTTAAATGAGAGTTGATTTTACTCTCTGCTTATCGCTCTGTTGAAGATATTTAATGATCACTGCTTTGTTATTTAGTGATCGCTGATATAAGAGTTTTGCTGACCGCTGCTTTAAGATATTAAGCGACCGCTGCTTTAAGATATTAAGTGACCGCTGCTTTACAATATTTCTTGATCACTGCTTTAAAATATTAATGATCACTGCTTTAAGATATTTCATGATTCCTTATTGATCATTTAGTAATCGCTGCTTTAAGAAATTTATTGATCATTGATCCTGTATGTGTTTTGCTGATTTTTTTTTAAAGCTATTAAGTGATTGCTGCTTTAAAATATTTACTTGTTGCTGCTTTAAGATATTAAGTGATCTCTGATTTATTTAGTAAATGCTGCTTTCATATATTTAGTGATCGCTGTTATTTAGTGATCGCTGCTTTAAGAGTTTTACTGATCGCTGCTTTAAGATATTAATCAGTATGTTAACTTCAAATTTACTTTTTTTATCCTTGGGGTCAATTTGACCCCAGCAATTTAAATCTCCAGAAAATGATCAGAATTACAATTGTTACCCAGGTTTCTGTATAAAAGTCACTGAATATGAAGCAAAAAAATAATAATTGTGTCAATCATTTATTTTGAAGCTAAAAATTGAATGGGGTCAAAATGACCCCAAAGATAATAGGAGGGTTAAGTGGTGCCTGCTTTAAGTTATTTAGTGATCGCTACTATAGGAGTTTTGCTGATTGCTGCTTTAAAGGTTTTGCTGATTGCAGCTTTAAGATATTTAGTAATTGCTGCTTTTAGATATTAACTAATCGCTACTTTAAGGTTTTTGCTGATTGCTGCTTTAAGTTATTTAGTGATCGCTACTATAGGAGTTTTGCTGATTGCTGCTTTAAAGGTTTTGCTGATTGCAGCTTTAAGATATTTAGTAATTGCTGCTTTTAGATATTAACTAATCGCTACTTTAAGGTTTTTGCTGATTGCTGCTTTAAGTTATTTAGTGATCACTACTATAGGAGTTTTGCTGATTGCTGCTTTAAAGGTTTTGCTGATTGCAGCTTTAAGATATTTAGTAATTGCTGCTTTTAGATATTAACTAATCGCTACTTTAATGTTTTTGCTGATTGCTGCTTTAAGTTATTTAGTGATCGCTACTATAGGAGTTTTGCTGATTGCAGCTTTAAGATATTTAGTAATTGCTGCTTTTAGATATTAACTAATCGCTACTTTAAGGTTTTTGCTGATTGCTGCTTTAAGTTATTTAGTGATCGCTACTATATGAGTTTTGCTGATTGCTGCTTTAAAGGTTTTGCTGATTGCAGCTTTAAGATATTTAGTAATTGCTGCTTTTAGATATTAACTAATCGCTACTTTAAGGTTTTTGCTGATTGCTGCTTTAAGTTATTTAGTGATCGCTACTATAGGAGTTTTCCTGATTGCTGCTTTAAAGGTTTTGCTGATTGCAGCTTTAAGATATTTAGTAATTGCTGCTTTTAGATATTAACTAATCGCTACTTTAAGGTTTTTGCTGATTGCTGCTTTAAGTTATTTAGTGATCGCTACTATAGGAGTTTTCCTGATTGCTGCTTTAAAGGTTTTGCTGATTGCAGCTTTAAGATATTTAGTAATTGCTGCTTTTAGATATTAACTAATCGCTACTTTAAGGTTTTTGCTGATTGCTGCTTTAAGTTATTTAGTGATCGCTACTATAGGAGTTTTGCTGATTGCTGCTTTAAGATATTTAGTAATTGCTGCTTTTAGATATTAACTAATCGCTACTTTAAGGTTTTTGCTGATTGCTGCTTTAAGTTATTTAGTGATCGCTACTATATGAGTTTTGCTGATTGCTGCTTTAAAGGTTTTGCTGATTGCAGCTTTAAGATATTTAGTAATTGCTGCTTTTAGATATTAACTAATCGCTACTTTAAGGTTTTTGCTGATTGCTGCTTTAAGTTATTTAGTGATCGCTACTATAGGAGTTTTGCTGATTGCTGCTTTAAAGGTTTTGCTGATTGCAGCTTTAAGATATTTAGTAATTGCTGCTTTTAGATATTAACTAATCGCTACTTTAAGGTTTTTGCTGATTGCTGCTTTAAGTTATTTAGTGATCGCTACTATAGGAGTTTTCCTGATTGCTGCTTTAAAGGTTTTGCTGATTGCAGCTTTAAGATATTTAGTAATTGCTGCTTTTAGATATTAACTAATCGCTACTTTAAGGTTTTTGCTGATTGCTGCTTTAAGTTATTTAGTGATCGCTACTATATGAGTTTTGCTGATTGCTGCTTTAAAGGTTTTGCTGATTGCAGCTTTAAGATATTTAGTAATTGCTGCTTTTAGATATTAACTAATCGCTACTTTAAGGTTTTTGCTGATTGCTGCTTTAAGATATTTAGTGATCATTGCTTTACAATATTTTGCTGATCGCTGCTTTAAGTTATTTTGTGATCGCTGCTTTAAGAGTTTTGCTGATTGCCATTTTAAGATATTAAGATGCATGATTTCGATCATTATTTCAGCCAGGTTTCTCTTGGATAAGAAGTGGCTTTGGAGCTGCTTGTTAGTTTAAAGCCTTAATCCTCTCATTTTTTCTCGGATGAATAGTCTCAGCCTTCCCCTTTGTCCTGGTTCTCATTTTCACTTTTGCACACACTCTTTTTTTTCTCTCTCTGACTCTCTCTGTCTCTCTTTTCGTTTATCCTGTCCTCTCTGTAATTAGTGAGAAAGCAGACTTTTTAAAGTCCCTCCCTGGCTTCCTGATCAGAGGCGGAGTCTGAGACACAATAGGGTTTAATCACTCATGTGGTCGGAGTTGAGGCAGAGCCAAGCTTGAGATAGAGAGAAAGGGTGTGTGTGTGTGTGTGTGTGTGTGTGTGCGCGCGTGTGGAGTCTACTTCACAGTGAGGCACGGCTACACGAGACAGCCGGGAAAACACTGGCACAGGGTCAAACTGCAGCTGGAAAAATCTACAGCAACCTGGGCCTTCATCATCAGCCTCATCATCCTCATCATCTGGACAGGATCATGGCCGCAGGCTTCCAGTTGGGTTGTTCTTCTTAGCGCACACTGCGTGGTGGAGTGGAAATCAGAAGGGGCAGGAGGGGCATCATGATCTCCCAGTACCCCCTGGCGTCTCTGCTCCCGTGGCCCCCGCTGCCCCTCTGCCTGGAGCTGGACGCTGACGGAGGAGTGGCACTGCAGAGATACCAGCCACGATCGCCCGACAGCAGCCCTCGACACTGGGTCAGCTCTCTCATTCTGTCTGTCTGTCTGTCTATATCTAGCTAGCCGTTTGTGTGTGTGTGTGTGTGCGTGTGTGTGTGTGTGTGTGTGTAGTTTCCATCTACCTTTTCATCTAGACATTTCTTATGTCTGAGAGTCTAAGAAAATCATCAAGTGTGTAACCATGTCTCGATAAAACATGAACATCTGGTGTGTGTGTGTGTGTGTGTGTGTGTGTGTGTGTGTGTGTGTGTGTGTGGGGTGGCATTTCTATCAACCTGTTTCTTAAGACATCGTTGTCTACTCATGCCATAATAATGATAATATGTGTGTGTGTGTGTGTGTGTGTGTGTGTAACTGGTGTTACCTCCTAGCCCCTATTTAGCACATTTTTTCATCAGGGTAAATCAGCGACCAAAAGTGATTCGTTTTCATCACAAATTAAACAAACCCATAATGTAGATAGATTGACAGATAGACAGATAGAAAGATAAATAGATAGATAAGAGCGCGGTGGTGTAGTGGTTCGCACTGTCGCCTTGCACCTCCAGGGTCCAGGTTCGATTCAGATGATGAGTGAGTGGATAAGAGCGTCTGCCAAATGTCTATATGGAAATTGTTAGATATGAGTACATGCGTACTGTAGATAGATAGATAAATCTAATGTTGTACAAATGTACTTATTTCCTCATGTTGAAATTGGCTCACACACACACACACACACACACAGTGATTTTCCGTTGCGTTTAAAAATCCCATTGGAGTTGTGTTGTTTGCGTTATCAGAACCGGAGTGTGTTGTCTGAGTTAAAGTTCAGCCGAGTGCTGAGAATGCGAGCACTTTTAGCACATGCGAAAAAAACATCGTGTTAATTTTTGACCTTCTTGCCGTTTTAAAGAGGCGACAGACATCATCACGTTTTGTCGTGGACAAAACTCCAGTTCCAGGTCCAGAGGTGATGTTTCAGTGGGGTTGACGAGTTGAGTCCGGAAACTCTCTTGTTCTGTGCAATAAACCCGAGTTACTTCCGCTCCGGTATGTCCTTAAAACGGCGTGTCTTCATGGATCCGGCTTTGTGGATCTCACAGGGGGCGGGGGATGGGGATGGGAGGGCGTCGTCCTGCTGGATAAGGATTTGAGCTTCTTGTGTAAGCTGATCGTTTTGATTCATACACATTTTCTCACATTTCCATCATTTTCTTTGGATCCTGTAAATCTGCTTTGCGACTTGAATTTGACCTGAATTGATAGTCAGGGGTGCACATACTTTTTGGCACCTAGCGAATTACGGCGTAACCCAGGCTATCACGGAGACTCGGCCCTGTCGCGATGAGCGCTGAACGTGCTGTCGCTATAGCGACGATAACGAATTCAGGCGTTTAACGAGCACGTCACGGTACCTAACAATCGAGCGTTCTTTCTGATCCGTTTTGCTGTACAAGGAAAACTCATGCGCAGCTTCTGACCAGTCGGATTCATCGAAGGTTTCTCTAAGGAGAGATTTGTTTGCTGTTTATGGAAGGAGTCTCCAGTGTCAGACGTTGCTTTAAGCCTCTCTAACTTGCCGCGGCGCTGTTTCAGCACATGTAGCACGTAGGTTGTTGATTTTTCCTCTAACAGCGTGTCGCTGAGGGTTCTGAGAGCTCCGTGGAATTGAAACGCAAAAAAAGTGTGTGTGTGTTTTTTAAAGCACGTGTTTCTGATGCTGACTCACTTCAGACGAATCAGCAGCGTGATTTCTGGTTCATAGATAAAGCAGAAAAAAGCGGCTATTGCGCAATAGCGTGATCTCTGTGTCAGGCACAAATGGACATGATGATGCAGCAAACGAAAGTGCACGACTGCGTGTGTGTGTGTGTGTGTGTGTGTAGGGAGGTTAATAAGGCTTGCACAGATAGTGAGAAGTGTTTGAGTTCCCAACAATACGATCATTTATCCAAGCGCTTCGATCCTCTCCATTTTCTTTTGTTTGTTTTTTATTATCAAGCCGAGTATTCTAAGCCGTGATGTATTTTCTCCGATTGAGTTTGAGTACGAGTGTATCTGGAGTTTTCCACGGACAGACTATGAGCAGATCACAGCCTATTTAAACTTTCACCGATGTGATGAAGTGACGACGGCAAAAATTGATGCGAGAGATGAAATTCACCGGCATTTGTCTCCAGTGTGGGATTTGGGTAGACATCTGAGACTTCCATGATGCAATGCTGGAGCGCTGATGATGAGGAGAGTGGAGAGAAAGAGTGAGAGATGGAGTGGGAGGTAAAGAAAGAGAGAGAGAGAGAGAGAGAGAAACTATTCCCGCTTCTTTCTTATCTGTGACCCGAGGCTGTGCTCTTCCTCACACTGTGCTCTCCTTCCAGCTATTGTTCTTCCAGCAAAGCGAGGGCACACACACACACACACACACACACACACACACGCCCAGAAAACGGAACACAATGCACCGAAGTGCGCTAATCTCTACTTTCCAAAGATGTCGGGAAAACTTAGTTACTAAGTTACAGCCTTGACGAAGCCATTACAAAAACACTGACACTGGAGACTCCTTCCATACAGTTACGGAAAAAGTCACCATGTCCGTTATTCACGTACACACATTTCTCACGGCGAATAGTCAAGTAGGCTTTTGTTGTCGTTTTAACCACATACAGTTCAGTAGACGATGAAACGAAACAACATTCCTCCAGGACCAAGGTGCTAACATACAACGTAAATGTACAACATGCAGTAAATTAACGCGGTTAACTCCAAAACTAACTAGCTAACTAACTAAGAAACCGAATTAGCTGACTAGCTGAGACGAAACGGATTGACGTCATAAATAAACAGGAACTTGTAAATAAAATAAACAAAAAGTCCCATACAGAATGAACACATCTGCTAAAAATGCATCATCTGCTGTGAAGGTCCTCATGAATGAACAGCTACAGTGTAGCTTACGGTTAAAACAACCTCCTGACCAATCAGAATCCAGAAGCACTATGGGAAAGAATCTCTGCTCCACCAAACATGCAGCTCAGTCAGTTGTTTGTAGGAAACCTTTTCATTCCTTCACACTGTGATCGGTACCAGGTGATTTTTGAGGACGTTAGACGCCGTCCTATCTTTGCGGGGACATTTGGTTCTCACAAAGTGCTTAAGACATGCATACACACACACGCTGTATGTTTATCGACTCTCAGGTCCTTGCTTATCAGTGTGAGTAGGTGGGAGACTCCGGGCTCTAACCTCGTCCACATAAATCTCATTTATCACCGCTCTGCCCTTCCTTTCTCTTCTTTTCGACCCAAACCGCAACCGTTAAATCATGGCTCGTACTCTTGACACGTTCACCCTCTTCATCACACACTCCTCCGCCACCTCCTGTCCTTCGTCCTCCTCCACACCCGAGTCACGCAGCCTAGCCTGCTGGCTCATAAAACCGTGATTGCGCCTCCATGCCGCTTAATGACCCTGTTTTCTCTCTCTCTCTCTCTCTCTCTCTCTCTCGTGACACGCACGATGCCGTCGGTTCAAAGTCCAGTCCTTAACCGAGGCATGGATCGCAATAAACGTGGGTTATGCCTTTCCTGTATCTCGGCTCCAGCACAGCAGGCTGTTCTTCATGCTCCTCTGTATGCTAACAAGCCTTTATAGGAGGTCAGTGACCTCTAATAAAGAGCAACGTGGAGCAATCCAGCCGGCTCTGCAGGTCAGGAGTCAACTCCCCGGCCGCGAGCGCGTGCTCCGACTCTGAATTTAATCTGAATTTAGGAGTTGCAGAGGAAGCATTTTTCACATCTGCAGCTCTTCCTGTTTTTCCGCAGAAAGAAAGAAGAAGTTTTTTTTTTTTTACTTTGAAAAGTGCTGTTTTTTGTTCTCTCGCTCTCTGAGTCACCGATGAGTTTTTGATTCACTGTTTTAGTCATTTGTTCATTCATACGCTTTGGCGCGAGCGTTGCCAGGAGAAATTGCTAAATATTCATACTAAAATTTAGCCAGCACATAACAATAAGTACAGATATAGTTAACAATAGTTGTAACGGTTGTTATATACGTAGGTCTGAGGTCGATTTATAGGTATAGGTCTCAGATCGTTTTGTTAATTTCATGGTGATAATTTGTTGTCTTAGCTAGTCAGCTAATTATGTCGGCTTTTGTCTTAGCTGGACTTGGTACTGTAAGTTATGTTGTATTACTCTACGGAGCACCTCGGGTACACCCAGGACATGGTGCCAATTCATGGCAGGTCACATGAGCATACACTCTCACACACTCACTCATACACTATGGGGAATTTGGAAATGCCAGTTATCCTACTCTGCATGTCTTTGGAGTATGGGAGGAAACCATGCACACTGACCCAAAGCTGGACCCAAAGTCGAACCCTTGACCCTAGACATGTGACCTGACCGGGCTCAAAACTACGCCAGTCTGCTGCTTCCGTGTTTTTAGATCTTTTTGTCAAATGTTACTCTGGTATCCTGAAGTGTAGTTACGACCCGCTTCATTTGTGTCAGAGGCTCTTATTGACAATTACATTACGTTTATGCAAAGAGTCAGCATTTGCACCCTTCCTTTTCAAGACCTCTGCAGTTCGCCCTGGCTTGCTGTCAATCAACTTCCGGGCCACGTCCTGACTGAGGGCGCAGCCCATTCTTGCATAATCACTGTGTTCGTCCACCCACCTCTTGAGGACTGAACACAAGTTCTCACTGGGATTAAGGTCTGGGGGGTTCCCTGGCCACGGACACAAAATGTCGATGTTTTGTTCCACGAGCCATTTAGGTCTTATGGCGGGGGGCCCCATCATGTTGGAAAATGCATTGTTCATCACCAGTGAATGTTCTTAGATGGTTGGGAGAAGTTGCTCATGAAGGATGTTCTTGTACTGTTCTTTATTCATGGCTGTGTTCTTAGTCAAACTTGGTAGTGAGAGAAGAAAATCTCATCCGTAAAACAATAGCTTTAGTGCAGTTCTAATACTTGATGAAGCAGCAAGCATTTTTCTTTTAGTAAAAGAAATTCTACTACATACATTTTTGCATGCAAGATTTGTTTCACAGCACTTGCTCTCACATAAAAAAAAAAAAAAAAGTTTTTTTTTTCTTTTCTTTTTTTCTTTAGTTCAATAGGTCAATAGTTTAATATTTTTGCAAGGCTTTAATTATGTAAAGAGTTAAGACAGGATAGATGAAGTGTGTATAAATATTCCCAAAGTATGACAAATGAGGAAGTATTTTGCAGCGCTGCAGCACGGCGCAGTTTCATTTCAGCTTTTTAAATTTATTTAATAATCAAAACAGTTTGTGGGCTTTTTTTTATTGCATTTCTTTAATTAAGCTTCCTCAATTTCTTTCCTCATAACAACGCTGTAAGGAGGACAGAGGACTCTGTGCCAAGCACATCAGCCGAGCGTGTCCTTGTCTTTATATCAGAGGTGTTTACAGTCGACCTGCTGCTCAGGTGTGTCTCTGACAAAGGTGGACAAAGTGCATTGGAGTAAAAGAGTAAAAGTGTCAAACTCTTACTCAGTTAAAAGGAACTGCGTAAAAGTAAAAATAAAAAAAAATTTAATCCTATTCCTGGGTGACTTTATAGTTCGCTAAGAAATATTATAAGGATGTCATATGGAAACGTCATAAGGAAAATATTACAATATACAGACACATAGAATTCAGTTTTCTAGTAACCTAAAGCTTAATTTCCTCTTTGGAACAAATGTCAAGGCACATTAGCAATAAAAATACAACTTGACTAGCTAGATAATTCATGTATTTGATTTGCAAAACATAATAAAACTAGTGAATAATAAAAAAAACTTTTCCAGATAAATAGTTTAACTATCCACCCTTCAAAACTTAGCTTACTATTGTAGCTAATTTAACTAGCCGATTCGCAACAAGTAAGCGGCTAGCTCACTTAACTAGCTAACACACTTTTACTGATTGTAAAAATGAAGCAGCTACTGTAGCTTATTTAAAATAAATACAGTGGAACCTTGGATTACGAGCATAATTCGTTCCGGAAGTGGTCTCGCGTTCCAAAACACTCGTAAACCAAATCATCATTTCCCATAAGAAATAATGAAAGCCCAAATTATTCGTTCCACATCCCCAAAAGAGAGAGTGACGCTCAGTGTCAAGATAAGAGTCGCATGCGTGATACATGATACGTGGTACTTGGTCGGTTTCCGATTAAAAATTTATTAAAAATCTTTGCTCGGTTTGCGGAACACTTGTAAACCACATTACTCGTAATCCGAGGTTCCACTGTACTTTACAGATCTAGTTTAATAGGCTGATTTATAAAATGCAACTTGCTAATTTAACAAGATAATTTGCCAGCTTTAGCTAGCTAGTTGTGTTAGGTAGGTAATTTGTTGAAATTAAAGTTGAAGATTCTTCTTTATATTTGTTTGTGAGTTTAAAAGGCAGTCATTTTATTGATACTAAGAGGGGGAAAAGGTACATTTCGTGTGACTTTTGAGCACTTCGAAGGTCAAACCTAAAATATAAGAAATACATTTTTTAAGTGTTTGTTTTTTTTCTTCTTCTTTTAATTCTATAAAAAAGGGCAGTCCAGATACTGTAGTATATAGACCTGTACGATATTTAATATATATTTTGATTAGTCGTGCAAGAACTTTGAACTTATGTGCAGAGAGGTACGTGGTTAGTAAACAGGTAGTAATAACAGACAGACGTGTTCTCTTCATACAGCACCGCAGTGGCGCAGTGGTTAAAGCGCTCGCCCTATCATCCGGAGATCGGCAGTTCGAATCCCGGGTGATGCTGTAACCTCTTGCAGCTGGAGGTCTAGAGAGAGCTGATTGGCCGAGCTCTCTCAGAGGGGAGGGATGAGAGGTACATAGTGCTCCCACATTAATCACGGCTCTACAGCCAGTCAGGGGCGTCTGTGAGCTCGCGCAGCGGAGGGAGCGGATAGCGCTGTCCTCCGAGTGTGTTACTCCGCCCCCAACGGTGCGCGAGAAAAAGATGCGGTCGGCTGGCGTCACGTGGTTCGGAGGATAGTCTTCACACGTGATAGTCTTCGGCCCTCCCGACTGAGTGGTAGTAGTAGCCTTAATGTGGGAGCCCCCTAGTGACGGGGAGGAATTGGACACGACTAAATTAGGGAGAAAATCGGGGAAAAAAATAAAAAATAAAAATAAAAAAAATCATTATATGCGCACAGAATAACAGAACACAGGCTTGAAGCGAGGCTGGACTGTACAGGGGACGTGGCAATAACTCACATCCGCGTTCCTGTAACGTGCAAGTGGGGCGGTGGGCAGTACGAGGTCATGCAGTGTCTTGCAAAAACGCCTTTGGTGATCAAACCAGGGTGTTTTTCCATCTCGTCCGCTCCCTGAATTCTGTATATAATTCTCGATCTATTCTCTCTCTCTCGCGCTCTGTTCCTGGTTTATCTGCCTGATTCGCAAAATCTCAGCTAACATGGCGAGGGTCCAACTCCATTCACTAGATAAGAGATTAAACTGTCTGATCAGCACAGTTCATGTGTGTGTCCATGTGGCACCCAGTATTAAGAGCCACATCTACAAGTTTGACTTGGAAAGGTGACATTGTACTTGTTAGCTTCATTCTTTTACTCCTTTAATTCAGTTTTTATGCGTCATAATGAGAGACACTTAATTTTGTTGCACCCTGCGCAATGTCACTATCTATCTATCTGTCTGTCTGTCTGTCTGTCTATCTGTCTATAAGAAGTTCTTTCTTAGCAAAAACTTTAAAACGTCCTTTGTAGAACCCGTTAGAACCGCGGCCAAAGAACCCAAGATTTGTTTGTAGTGTCTAGTTCAAATAAATCTTTCTTCAATCTAACAGCTTCTAGTGCTGTTATGTATTATAACCTACAGATGACACGATGTGGCATCATTTAGTAAGATACACAGTCATGTAGAGATTTATTTATTTATTTATTCGTTTGTTTGTGCTGCCAGTCCAGCTGTTAACAGAAGTGCGCAACTTTTCTTGCTTTTGGCTCTGTTTCCACTTTGGCTCGTGCACGAGTATCGTTCTGCCCTCTAGTGGACACACACGAACATATAAACACACGTACACCGACACACACACACACACACACACACACACTACTCCTACACGCGCAGGCACATTTCTCGTCACTGGTGAAAAACGATGAGTGGAGGTTTATGGGAAAGTGTGTGCATGTGTGTATACGTGTCTATGTGTACAAGTGTGTGTGTGTGTGTATGAAACAGTCAGCTGATGCTTACATGGGCTTTTCTAACCACAAGATTTCACAGTGACAGAGTTTCCATTGCGCTCCTCTCTCTCTCTCTCTCTCTCTCTCTCTCTCTCTCTCTCTCTCTCTCTCGTTCTTTCTGATCGGACAGACATTTATTTTCAAAGTTTCCTTTCCAGACTCTGAAGGGGAAGATGCTTCTCCTCCGTCACTAAACCGCAGCACACACTTTCGTTTCTACTTTCCGCTTCAGTCCGATCTGCTACGTGGTTGTGGAGACGAGAGAGTTCTGTACACACTGGATAGGAGGCAGCAAAAACATTCCATCCTGGTCAAGGCAGATGAGGACGATAGGGTTTGGCAATGAAATGCAATAAACCAATCTAAATATGCGTCTCTGCAAACATTACTGCACAGCATTGGTTCATTTCGGAAGCATTTATCCAGTTCCTTCTCATGCAAAAGAGGGACTTTTGATAACACTTGATTGTGCAGAATAGCAGAACCCAGTTCTGAGAGTAAAAACTCCCTTTATTTATTGCTCTATATAATCCCCTGCTACACTAATGCACTGATCCCTTACCATGTGAAAATACACAATCCTGCTGAAAGTATTCGCTCGCCTGCCTCCACATGCATATGAACTCGAGTAACATCCAACTGTTAATCCATAGACTCTAATATGATGTTGGGCCCCGCCCCCTTTGCAGCTAGAACAGCTTCACCTCTACCGTGAAGGTTCTCCACAAGGTCTAGGAGTGTGTTCCTGGGAATTTTTGGCCGTTCTTCCAGAAGCACGTTCGTGACGCCGGACGGGGAGGCGCGGCTCACAGATTCATCCCAAAGCTGTTCTATTGGGTTGAGGTCAGGACGCAAGTTCCATGTCTGTATGGACGCTGCTTCGTGCACTGGTGCGCGTGTCATGTTGGAACAGGAAGGGGCCGTCCCCAAACTGTTCCCAGGAAGTTGAGAGCACGAAAGTGTCCAAAATGCCTCGGTATGCTGAAAACTTGAGAGTTCCTTTCACTGGAACTGTCCAACTCCTGAAAAACAACCCCGCACCAGTTCCAGCACGACTGCGCACCAGTGCACAAAGCGAAAACCCAAAGTGAAAGGAAAGTGGAATAGACGACGAATGAATGAATTTCCGGCCAATCAGAATCCAGAATTTAGCAGCACTCTGGTGTAACGTTGTACATTTTTAGCTGATTTTTTGCTTGACCTGTTTTTTTTTGTTTGTTTGTTTGTTTGTTTTTTTCACATTCTTTGTTATGCTGTATTTTTTTAATTAGTTTATTCATTTATTTAATGATGTTTGAATAACAAAATGGACAGTCGTTAACAGAAAGCATTAAACTAGAGAAAAAAAGAGTAAATAAAACATGTACATTTATTTTTGTACAGTTTGCTTGTGCAGCATCGCTCTTGCTCTGCTTCACAGTTTTAGTTTACTGTAAAATCTACAGGACGCACTGCGATGTTTAGCCGCTATCGCTATGTCGCTAGCTCTGCTTCCTGCTGCGTTATTACTCGGAGCTCAGTTTCCTGGACCGTAAACCCTGACACTGTCCTCGCAACGTCCCCATGTCTATTCATATCTTCCTATAGAGCTGGCGTCCGAGGTCGTGTCCACAGCACCTGCAGCCTCAAACCCCCAAAATGTAAAAAAACAAAACAAAAAAATCTTGTTGATGTTTTTTTTCTTTTTTCTTTTCTTTACTTTTTAGTCAGCATGAATTCAGTCGGACGTTCTGTCCTGGTGTCACGTTAAACGCGTTGCTTGGTGACTTTGTGTCTTTCCTGACGTCCCCGCAGTCACAAGCGGCCGCCCCAGTGCAGCTGCTGCTCCGATTGCGACTCGCTGGAGTCAGGAGGCTGCAGGCAGGAAGTGGCAGATTTCCTGGAATGTGTGTGTTTCCTTCTGGTGAAGAGCAAAAACAGCAGCAGGCCCTCTCTCAGCCTGGCTACGGGGCGGCGCGTCCCCACTGCTCTGTTTTTGACATTGTGTGTGTGTGTGTGTGTGTGTGTGTGTGTGTGTGTGTGTGTCTGATGCTCTGTTTGTGCTGATCTTTACAATCACTGAATAACATGAGCTGACAGGGTGGTGAAATGTTTTCACACATAAAAAGCGTGTGTGTGTGTGTGTGTGTGTGTGTGTGTGTGTGTTTTCACAGTCACCTCAGTATATGTTGGAATGTATGAGATTACCAACCGGAGAGCATTAGTCAGGATGAGGTCAGGCTACAGGAATACACACACACACACACACACACACACACACGCACACACACACACACACATAGTTCGCACAATAAGCACTTTTCCAGAAACTTCAGTGAACTCCAGGACAAAGCTGTAAACAGACTTATAATTATTATTACTTTCAACATCATTATCATAAGCAGCAGTAGTATTTGATGCGGCTTCTTCGCACACACAGCGTATTAGAAGCTTGAACAGATTGTTATCCTGCATCCGTCTGCTTTTGCAATAAAGCGACAGGCAAACTTGAGCTGCCGCAGTCTGATCCGATGTCTCTTCAGTCCCCCACTCACAACTTTACATGCAAATGAGTTCCCATGTAATACTGATCTCTTATCTCCTGTACTACCACATATGCACTGACAGCTCAAGAAGAGAAGTAAAGCTCGGAGGACGTACAGTACGAAGGCGACTCGTGCCTCTGGTGAGTGTAAGACAGGAAAACTGACTGAGTTGTGCATCGGTTTCATCATCTTTAATTGTTCACTTAGTATAGTCACTTTACAGGCCACGCCCACCGGATATCACTTGGTTCAACTTTAACTCAGCGATTATGAGGTACTACCTGTGATGCTTGCTAGGTGGCAGCAGTGAGACACAGCTCCCAGATACTTTATACCGGACATCACTAAATGTGGAACCGCGCTCCGGATCTGCCCCAAGTAACTGTTCTAGCCGAGTATAATTAATATACCAGTAATTTAGCGGGGTTTTAGGTGGGCGTGGCTATGTGCGTCGCTCAGCAGAGCCAATCGATGCGCTAGTTTACTGTGTATAGACAGAGTATGCAGAAGGCACAGGAGGGAATTACGACACAGCGTGGCTTACTCCACGAAATGGAAAGTAGACTATGAAGAAAACCCGAACCTCCAAATGCGAACGGACAGATCGCTGTAGGATTATTCGGATGTTTTCTGCATATGTTCTGCAACCGCGAAGCAGGAAAACGAAGCGCCGCTATGAGATAAAACGAGAGCAGAGAGCAGAGAGAACTCGCAGAGAGTCATTTCACCGTCACGTACAGACCAGCAGCGTGCAAGTGAAGATTCACTAAAGACTGATGAAAGACAAATACAAGAAAAAGCCATTAAAGTTCAAACTGTCCGCATGTTTCACGCGGTTAATATCATTGAAATGCTACAGAAATTTTACATTTGGTTTATAGTGAACGAAGGAGAGTTATAACGTATAATTATAAAGTATGCTTTTTTTTTTTTATTGGTTTTGCCCGACTGTAGGCTAACATAAGCGTTCTGAGCGGGTTCATGCTAGGCTAGTTCAGTAGGTTTGGTGTAACGATGTTAAATCCATTTGCGATAACTCCATTGTGCCGTCAGAACCAGCTACACACGCAACGCGTTAGCATGAACTTATTAGCGGGTCCGACTTCCTACTGTTGTCTCCTTAACTTTTTTGAATAATGTAAACACTTTGAGTTGCTTTAGCGACGGAACAACTCCGCTCAGGTTCACACTCTTTGTGATCGGTCAAGTAACCGGAGACTAGGTACTGGATCCGAGACCAAAAAGTGATATCCTTTATATTGTATGTAAACGAATATTAGGACATACAGTATCTGTGTGTGTCTGTGTGTGTGTGTGTGTGTGTGTGTGTTTCATAGCCCTTATGCCTGACATTTCTCCTGGCCTTGTTGTTTTGTACATGGCGATGACATCACTCCCCTCTGAGAGGGAGCAGCTGTCCCTGGAGGGGGTTTATGGAGTGCCGACCTTTCCCAGCACTCCCCTGTGTGTGTGTGTGTGTGTGTGTGTGTGTGTGTGTGTGTGTGTTTTCTCTTTCTCAGAGTCTGGGAACAAGAGCATGGGTTTCCCCAGGGCCTCCCCAACCCTAACATGACCTTTCTGCCCCCAAACTGCCCCTTGTTGATCACTCGCTCACACACACACACACACACACACACACATACAGACACACACCCAGACGTCAAGGCCGTGTGTGTGCTCTGCAAGGCATGCGGCACTTCACTGGTATGACGTAGGTTATGTAAGGTAGAATCAAGACACATTCAAGTGTGTGTGTGTGTGTGTGTGTGTGTGTGTGTGTGCAACATTATGTCTAGCTTGGTATGTTTCCCTGCTGAAACAATCAGCTTGAACGTCAGTCTTCCTTACATTGTGTTTCTTAAGTCTGATGCTTACATCATCTTGCAATATATACACACACACACACACACACACACACACACACACACACACACTTACAAGTAACTAAGCTTATGAATAAGCTTTTCCACACGCACTTCCCAATTCTGCAGAGTGACGGATGTTTCTGCGTTAGCGAGGGCAGAGTTTAATCCGATTAACCAATCACATGCTTGACTTTATGACATGAATTTAGAATTTATTTTTTGCTTTAACGAGAATTATTCGCATACACTAATACAATCAGTAACACAATGTCAGCTAGTTAGCTAGCGAACTTGCTACACGCGCAGTGACATTGATGACGGTGTTAGCATGACGCTCTGGAAGCTGATATGTTTGGCCAGAGTGCACGGCTGAGACAACCAGATGGACTAAAGGACTAAAGCGCCGCTGCATCGTTCTCGTTAATTAGGAACGATGTGAAGGTTAACAGTAAACTTGGACTTCCTTCTTGAAAGTCAGGAATGTCTCGATAACTCACCAGAATTTACCAAGTCACATCAAATCAACATTAATTATAATACAATTCTTTGCAAACAATTGGCTAGATTTTTGCTAACCAAAAAGGAAACAGACTAATATTCCGAAGAAAAGAAGCTTAAAACCTCGACCGTGATGTGCTGCTGTGTTGTGCCGTGTTTTGATGTACCATATGTTTATAATCATCATTTTTTAAATCAGTCTGGTTCATTGGTGGTAGGTTTCGGGTTCGATTCCGCTTCAATGCTCAAACCCCAGCCACTGGATGCAGTGCCGGCCCCAAGGCCAGGAAAAAGATGGGTGGCTGTGCCAGACTGTGCCATGCTGCTACAACTGACCCCCGTGAAGTCGCAGTTCAGAGTTCGCGGCCTCAGTTGTTCACAGATTCTTTTTCATAATCTAACCAATAACTGTTTGTGGAAATCCCCCGCAATTTCGCGGAAACTTCAAATATTCTCAGCGATTTTTTTAAATGAGTTTTCTTGTGGCAATATATAAATTTTCATGTTTTTTAATGCTAAACTATTAAGACCAATAATTTACTAATTTTGTGACGTACATTGTAAAGTAAATTAAGCCAAATTTTCATATAAACTATAATACTGTATGTAAAAAAAAAGAAAGAAAGAAAGAAAACGACAGCGCATACCAAAAAAAAAACACACTTGCATAAGTTACAGTACACGTAGTAGAGGGGTAACATCTGTATTTTACACTCCAGCACTGGAGTGGTAAACACAGGTTTACCTTTACATTCTGTTATTTTTGTTCAGGGTAATGTATTAAACTGAGTGTGAAATGAAAGTCAACTGTTTCGGGCATATTTAGGGTTTAAACTATAAAGAGAGGCATTTATGGGTTTTTTTTTTTTTTGACCACATCCAAAAATCTATTTTTTTTGTTTTTGTTTTTGTTTTTGTTTTTTTCAAAATTCGTGGGTGCTCTAGGAACAAGATTACAGGCCGATTCAGGTTTTTAAAACTGAGACATGAAGTTGTCATAAATATTTTTCGTCTAATATTTTTTGTATAATATAAAGCTTGTCAGATTTTTCATTGAAATGTGATTAGCAAGTTTTATTAAGCGCCCTCTGGTGGCGGTTGGAGGTACGGAAGGGGTGTTTTTTGGTACAATGGGATGAATAGGAAGTGGGTAGAGGGACTGGGACGGGACTGAGTGTGTATGTGAGAGAGAGAGAGAGAGAGAGTGTGTGTGTGTGTGTGTGAGAGAGTGTGAGTGAGAGTAAGAGAAGAGATTTAACGATCACATTTCTTCGCTTTTTTTTCCCCCCCCCACCGGATTTCGCGGCGTAGCGACGCACCGATGCTGCAAACGGACGATGTGAGAAAACGCCACCATGAAATTCGCCTGGAAAACTAAAATGGTAAAGTTTGGACGCCTTCCTCGGAGTTTTGTGCGTTTTGTTCGCTGATGGTTTTGGGGCAGAGCGGCGGCGGATGGAGGGACGTTGGGGGGGAAGAAAAGACGGGAAAGCGAAGGATAATGGAGTTCGAAAAGAGCGCGAGCTGTGCGCGAGCCGTGCGCGAGCCGACATGAAACATTGTTGCCCAGTGACGCGACAATGTTCCAAAAAAATCTGCTTTATGTCTGTGTTTGTTTATTCTCTGTTTTTTTAATATGGCCGCGAGCGATTAACAAACAAACAAACAAACGTATTGTGCGAGTTTAGGGGACCGTTATTCTCACTCTGGTGACGAGGAAGCGGTTAGAAAACACGTTAGTTACACAGTTTTATCGTGAAAACGCAACTTTATTTCACTCCTGCTATTAAAACAGTACGCCAAGAAAAAAAAACCCGAAGTAACCATGGCAACCGCATTATTTTATTAAGCAGGTCTGTTCCGTTTAAAACAATATATATAAAAAAAAACAGGATTTTGACCTTTAACAGGGAAAAAAGTCCCTTAAAAAAAAACGAATTAAAATAAATGTTCCGTTTGTGTTTGAGTTCAGTTGCAGCGTTTCGCGTCATTTCTTCTCATGTGGCTGTTTGTGTTTTGTAAATAATTCTCGTGGTTGTTGTTGTTGTTTATGTAGGCTACTAGTATTTGTGTTCTGTAAGGTTTGGAACAATACCGTGATACAGACTATCGTGATATTGATACTAATCAATAGTCGATATCAATCAAACAATCACACTTTGACATGTTTTATTTTAACTTATTTTAACTATTTAGGTTTGCTGTTTTTGTTCGCATGGAGTTTATAAACGGTCATAAACGATTTTAAATGTTTTAACGATGTATCGAGGTGATGCGTATAATGGGGTATTAGTAGAAAATAATATGCATTTTTTTCCCCCTCAAAGGCATAATACTCAAGTCACGTGACCATGGATCTTTATAATATGTGAGGTAGAAACATGACTAACAAAGAGATGAAAAAGCGATGCGAGCAAGCGATAAGAGATTTTGCAGTTAAAGAAGAGACGTAAAAAGTGGAGGCAGTAAAGTCGAGTTCACGCAGGACAGCAGTTTCAAAGGTGGAGAGAAATCACAGGATTTCCACACATCTAAATCTTCTGCAAAACTTCCAGGGTTTTTTTTTTTTGGTTATGGCAAAAAAGCAACTTTCCAAACCTAACATGTAAGTTTTATGTATGTCTGTGTTGTGTTTAGTTTGTATCTATAACCCCCCCACAAACCCCAGAATTTTGAAAAGTTTGAACCCTGAAGTAATAATGACGTGATAATGGCAGGGGAAAAAATTAAATTCCTGGTATTTATATATTTATACATTAATTTGCATAAATCTGCTGCAAAACTTCTTTTTTTTATATTTCACAAATCATGCAAATTTCTGTCTGTGTTGTGTTTAGTTTGTAGGAAAATATGACAAGATAACGTAAATATGTCTTTAAATTTTAAATCTTTAAATTTTTTTTTCAATTCTTGATTGTTTCTAAGTGGATAAAGTAAACAAAACTTGGTATCGAACAAGATCAAGATACTCTACATCTGTCTTCATATTAGTTGTTTTTATATCGCATGCCGTCTAATTCTGGATTCTGATTGGTCAGAAATTGTTCATTTCAATTCATTTTCCAGAACAGAATATCTGACAAATCCCAGTTTTATATGAACGCCCTCATTTGTGTCTCTAAACTAAGAGCTTGCTTGGGAGTTGGTGTTTGCGTGGCTGCTTCACATTATTTAACACTAATGTACTAAATAGATTGAAAAACAAAGTTAGTAAGATTTTCTGTAAAGCCATGTCTTGTTACTGTTTGTGGAAGGAGTCTCCAGTGTCGAGTCTCGATACAATTATTTGCAAGGAAAGTAACAAAACATTGCAAAACATTACGACATGAACCTGTGCAATTATTTGTTGACAATAAAAATTAATTAACTTTACTGTAGAATCTTAAAGTAATTTCTCTTAAAAATAAAGAATAAATGAATGAACGTTTATCTACTAATAGCTCGGGCAGATCAGCTGGTTAATGGTTTGACCAGATGCAAAGTAAACCGTGCAACTTTTCCAAACAGTTTGTGTCTGAACAAGAAAGAAACTCAACATTAAATATCTGTGAGAATAATTATGTGCAACAAGGGTTAAACACGTATCCAGAGCATGACTGCATGACAGTGATGTGAGCCAGGAGATCACTTTTCCCTGGAAATTTGTTGACCAAAAACAAACATGGCTGCTCCAGGACATTAAACAACTTAATAACTTGAATTGTATAAAAAGTATAAATAAAAATTTGCAGATGAGAAATAAACCGGCTGATATGAAGTCCGTCTCTTTAGTGTAGTAACAGTAACTCCAGTCTTCACACTGAAAATAATGACGTTCCTGGTACTTTCGTTTTTTTTTTTTTCTTTCTTTTTTTTTCTTTTTATTCCCAGCATCTTATATGGCGTCGTTTCTTAATTTCAGGTTGCAGTGTAAACCTCTCAGTTCATTTAAACATCAAATTACCGTTTTGTGCGCGGCGTGTTTCGTTCGAAAGCCAAGTTAATAATAGGCTGCGTTAAAAACAAGAGACCAGCGGCACTTTTACTGATGAATCCTCCGTACCTCACATCCAATCCGGTGTCAACAAACACAAACGTATTGA
>QNUK01000468.1:326576-414076 GCA_013621035.1 Clarias magur | reverse complement strand
TCTCTCTCTCTGATTCGGTCTCTCTCTCTCTGATTCTGTCTCTCTTTCTCTCTCTGTCTCTCACTCTGTCTCTCTCTCTGATTCTCTCTTTCTCTGTCTCTGATTCTCTCTCTCTCTCTCTCTCTCTCTCTCTGTCTCTTTCTCTCTGATTCTCTCTCTCTCTCTCTCTCTCTCTCTCTCTCTCTCAGACACTTCAGACACTCTTACAGACAAAACATTTCTTTGGGTGAGAACCCGGTCGTGTTGTTCAGCCAGTACAGCCGCGATTCCGTCTGAAAGCGGTAGAAATAAAGCTCCATTGTGCTCTCGTCTTGTTTTTGAACGTCTGCGAGACGGCGAAGTTTTTTAAAGGTTAAAATAGCAGACAGATAATCCTGGAAACATGCCTTATTTAGTCTATTTATTTATTTATTTATTTATTTGCTAATTGTTCAATTCAGTAATTTTATTTCAGGTTCTGCCGTTTTTTTTCTCAACGGTGTTCGACGGATGTGTGCGGATTAAAGGAAAAAAAACAAACATGCGGAAACGTCGGTAGGAAGACGTTTATTTTAAAGATGTATAACGGAGGGAGTCTCCAGTATCGGGACTTTGCGACTAGAGTTGTGCGATTTAATCAATGATGGAATTTAATCAATATTTTTTATTAAGTCAGTTTTCAATTCAGATCAGATTCACACACACGTACTGTAAAATCCGCGAGTTAAGCGCTGTGTTCACTTCTTTTTGGGTTTATGGGTGGTTTTAAAGTAAAATTTTACTATTACTGCCACCTAGTGGACTGGAGGGTTGAGCAACAGACTGGCAGTACTTTTTTATTGCTTCGTACAAAACATGCCATTTAAACCAGTGAATCTGCACAGCATTTACATTCTTTGTATTATTTATTTTAGACACTTTTGGTCAGTTAAAAGCAAAAAATATATCTTCTTAAAGACAATGTAGACATTAAGCATCAGGGCTATCAAATTGAATCGAATCAGCACTCTCCATACGATGCGACAATCCAAAGGTGAAGCAGAAACTTGAGGTTTTAAAGTTTTTTTTAGAACACAAGCTGCTGATGAAATGACTGTTTACAGCCTCGGATAGAAGGTTTGCATCAGGAAGTGCCGTTATCAGAAACTAATCAACGTCAGATTGTGAGTAATAACTTTTGCTTCGTCACACCAGTCTGCCTCTGATTATTATTTGTTTTTCCATAATAACAGCTCTGCTCATGTACAGTTCACTTAACGTGGTCTTAATCCTCATTTATCATCTAACGAGCCCCAGAACACAATCAGCGCTTCCTTCAGTTCCTCCCTGAAGGTTATTAGTTCCACAGCTGGAACCTGATTCGAACCAGCACACGGCAGCACGCGAGACCTGGACCGCGGAGAGAAAGAAGAAAACCCTGGATGCGTCTCTGATTTACTTTCCATCTTTCGTTCGTTCGTTCGTTCGTTCGTTCTTTATTTCTTTGCAGATGTTTATAGTGAAATCCAAACACACATGACCCAGTTTCAACACTTAAATCTGATTACAGACTTGCACAACTGAAGCTCTTCCACAGCGGCGAGGATTGAAAAAAAACACACACACACACACACAGCTGTTGTAAACACACAAAGCACAACTAGCGCTTATTGTTAGAGAAATGGTTCAGTGAAAAGTAAAAATCAGACGTGTGTAATTTTCAACATCCCCTCCCCCCCCCAAGCTGAGACACTGTGACGGCTTCTCAAGGCTGGTGCAGATAACAGACGTCTGTCTCAGCCAGAAACTGTCCTGTAGATAAGCGTCTCATTCTGTAAAGGCAAAATTAAACTGAAAGTAATGATGCTGAGTCTCATTCTGTCTGTCTCTCTCTCTCTCTCTCTCTCTCTCTCTCTCTGTCCCACAGGTGGAGGGTGATCGGTTGCCCCCGGGTCACACGGTCAGTCAATTAGAGACGTGTAAGATCCGCAGTATTCGCGCCGGGACGCTGGAGCGGCTGGTGGAGACTCTGCTCACGGCGTTCGGCGACAACGATCTCACCTACACCAGCATCTTCCTGTCCACCTACAGAGCCTTCTCCAGCACACACAGTGTCCTGCAGCTGCTACTTGACAGGTGTGTGTGTGTGTGTGTGTGTGTGTGCGTGTGTGCGTGTGGCCACGTCTACTTTATTAAGACTAGGTGGATAGGCCAGACCTCCTCGTTAAGGCATAGTGAGTTTTAGACATGTTGGCCATGCGACCTTCACTGGGAACAACAGGAATCTAGGCCACACCTCCTTCACTGGCGGGTACATAGGCCACGCCTCCTTCGTTGAGACTTAGCGATATTGGCCCAGTCTACTTCACTGAGACTGATGGGAAGCTAGGCCACACCTCCTTCAACCAAATCTGATGGGTACATAGGCCACGCCTCCTTTAGTGAATCTGACAGTTACACAGGCCACACCCCCTTCGTTGATTCTTAGACATGTTGGCCCTGCCTCCTTCACTGGGCCCGACAAGAATCTAGGCCACGCCTCCTTCAGTGACTGACATGAAAATAGGCCACACCTCCTTCATTGAGACTTAGCGATTTTGGCCACGCCTCCTTCACTAAATTTGACAGGTTCCTAAGCCACGCCTGCTTCAGTGAGTCTGACATGGGCACAGGCCACGCCCCCTTCATTGAGACTGTCTCCAGTACTGGGACTGATGGAAAGTTAGGCCACACCTCCTTCACTGAATCTGACAGTTGCATAGGCCACGCCTTTTTTACTAAATGATCATAAATCTTGCTGCTTCTGTAAATAAAGATGTTCTAAGATTAAGTTCTGTGTGTGTGTCTGTCTGTGTCTCTGTGTGTCTGTCTGTGTCTCTGTGTGTCTGTCTGTGTCTCTGTGTGTCTGTCTGTGTCTCTGTGTGTCTGTCTGTGTTTCTGTGTCTGTCTGTGTCTCTGTGTGTCTGTCTGTGTGTCTGTCTGTGTCTCTGTGTGTCTGTGTCTCTGTGTGTCTGTCTGTCTGTGTGTCTCTGTCTGTGTGTCTCTGTCTGTGTGTCTCTGTCTGTGTGTCTGTCTGTGTGTGCTGTGACAGGTACGGACACATGGAGGACAGTGACCGAGAAGGCAGTCAGAGTCAAGCCGGGGACAATCGAGGCGCAGTGAGAACGTGAGCCATTTTAAATCTGTATTTACTGTCACACTCGCACACTCGATCCTCCTGCTGCTGTTTATAATTAGATTTTTTTGTAGTTTGTCCGCGTACACTTTAGTGTTTCCACTGAGCGCTCTGTTAATTCTAGAGCTCTCGCTGTGATAATTATACAGTCGCTTTAAACAGACTCGAATGCTGACGTGTGTGTGTGTGTGTGTGTGTGATGATGATGATGATTACGCTCCATGAGAATATGCCAGAGCAGCACTTTCTTTTTTTTTTTCACTTGAGAGGAATTTAGGAAATGCTGTATGAGTAACAGTGTGCAGCCTGTTAATGAGTCAGTGAAACTGTAAAGATAAAGATCTCTGCTTCGGAGTAACCACGCTGTATCCTCTTCCCCCCCCCCCCCCCCTCTCTCTCTCTCTCTCTCTCTCTCTCTCTCTCTCTCCCCAGGGCGTTAGCGTCCATCCTGAGGGCGTGGTTAGATCAGTGTCCCGAGGACTTCCAGGAGCCGCCATCTTACCCGAGTCTGCACAGGGTTTTAGAGTTCCTGAAGAAGGCCATGCCGGATTCAGAGTCGACACGGAAAGCGCAGAGCCTCCTGGAGCAGCTACAGAGTCGATCCAGCGGAGAGAGCGAACCAGACGGTCAGTCTGTCCATCCTTTCATCCATCAATGTCTGTTCTCTGGCCATTATGTACACACACACAGAGACAGAGGATGTCTTTGCCAACTTGTCATAGCTGGGTACACACAGAGAAAGAGTGCAGCTAAATGAGTAGACATGACCGACGGATATCGGAGACCGAAGAGACATTTCAAACATTTATTTGAACTCTTCCGTTCTCATCCTTTTCGTTACGTCTCTTCCTGCACTCTTCCATTCACTTGTTTATCCCGTCTCTTCTGTTCCGTGTTTATTACTCTAAACATTGTCCGTCTGTCCGTCTTTCTTTCCACAGGTGGTTTCCATGGTAACAGCCCTTTCTGCCTGGGCGAGGATGAGGAAGTGGAGATCGAGGTTCAGGAGGACTTCCTGTCCTTCAGCGCCGACCTGGTGGCCGAGCAGCTCACGTACATGGACGCGGTGAGGAGCCGCACCTTAATGTATATTTTTCTCCGTAATGCATGATGTAAACAAAACTAATGAAAAGAGTCTACAAAAAAAAAAAAATATATATATATATATATATATATATATATATATATATATATATATATATATATATTTCATTATTTAATTTAGGAATAGAAGGACAGGCAGACAGACAGACTGGATAGTTACCCACAGATAAATGGACATGGCTAGAGAGATAGACTGATGAAGATAAAGAGAGACGTGCAGACAGACAGTTAATCAATCACAGACAGACAAGAACAGAGAGATAGACAGATGTATGGTGCAATTCACAATCCACTTCCATTACTTATAAAATGAAAATAATTATAAATGAAATTTTCTGTTTTATTTCCTTACTACATTAATGTTTACATATATAATAATAAAAAAAACGAATAATAATCTGTAACAGGCAGCGTTCCTTAGTGATGACTCTTTCCCTCCTCTCTCTCTCTCTCTGATGTGCCCGTGTTCCTCAGCTGCTCTTTAAGAAGGTGGTTCCTCATCACTGTCTGGGTTCCGTTTGGTCTCAGAGAGATAAGAAGGAGAACAAACAGGCGGCTCCCACCGTCAGGGCCACCATCACCCAGTTTAACGCTGTGGCCGGCTGCGTGGTGAGCACCGTCCTCCACCCGAGACACCTGCGGCCGCACCTGCGAGCGCGGATCGTCCAGCGGTGGATCGACATCGCACAGGTACATGGACGCACGCACGCACGCATGCGCAGTCGCGTATCATCGTTAACACACACATTGTAAAATATCCAAGATAGCCACTTTTTAAAAAAATATTAGTCTCTGATTGTATGGATGATGGTTGGATGGATGGATAGACATGGCGATGTATGGACATGGATGAATAGCCAAGAAGGATGGATCAATAAATATGGCTGATGAATGGACATGGAGGAACTGATGAACAGTTGAATGAATAGACAGCGATGGTGGATGGATCGACGTGGGTGGTGGTTGGATGAATAGGCTCGGATGATGGATAGATGCACATGGTGAAGAATAGACATGGATGGATGGATGAATAGGCAAAGATAATGGATAGGTCGTGATGTGTAGACATCGATGAATACATATGGATGATGGTGAAAACGGTGAGGTGAGGGATGGATGTGATTGGATGAATGAATGAATGAATAGCCAAGAATGATGGGTAGACAAACGTGTGGTGGATGTGCGGATGATGAAATGATATCGATACAGAATTGATGAACAGTTGAATCAAATGGATAGACATGAGTGATGTATGGGGTTGGATGGATGGATGAATGAATAGCCAAGAATAATGATGGATTCATGGACAAATGGGTGATGGAAAGATAGACAGGGCTGGATGAAATATGTTGAAATGGATGAGGAATATGATGAAAGTGTGACGCAGCAAAGAGATTGAAGGTCTCCAAATGGGACAGTAGTGCGTGTAATGAAAGCAAGCTCAATTGCGTAGAATTTCTCCTCATCTGTTCACGTGTGACTCGCGTGCTTTTCTTGTCTTTCCCCAGGAGTGTCGCATCCGTAAGAATTTCTCCTCCCTGAAAGCCATCGTCTCGGCCCTGCAGTCCAACCCCATCTACAGACTGAAGAGAGCGTGGGCCTGCGTGCACAAGTGAGTCTCCGTGACGCCGTAGAAACACTTCTCCTTTCCGCTGAACTGCTTCCTCTTTCCTCAGTTCTGTGAAGAGCGACGCAGCTTCGTGCCTTTAACACTGCAGATCTTTACATGCTCAGGTCATGCCTGGCTTACCACTTCCTCTTTAGTCTCAGCGCTAAGCACACAGGCTTTTACTGTCTCTATATTTATATAGTGTTTTTTAAGACCATCATATTTATAGGAGCTAAACATTCTAGTGCAAGACAATATATAGCAGGTTCATTATATTTTAATATGCTCAAAGTATAAAAGGCGCTGAAAGTAGTTTAAGTTAAACAAAGATGGATGGATGGATGGGTGTAAGGGCTGGACATGCAAATGGATGGCTGGTTGGACAAACCATGAAAGGTAGATGGAATGATGGATGGATGGATGGATGGATTTATGGATGGATGGACCAGTGTGGGTGAGTTGACCAAAGCGATGGGTAATGGAATTGATTGATGAATGCATAGAAGGGGACAGCTGGATGCATGGATGGATGAACGAAGATAGGTGGGTGGATATATATGGTGGATGGGGGATAGACCAAGATGGATGGATGGATGGATGAATAAAAAAAAAAGGAAGATTGGATGGATGGATCAGTATGGATAAGTTGACCAAGCTGATGGGTTGATCAAGGAATCACTGGAAGGGGAAAATTTGGTAGATGGATGGATAGAAATAAAATAGATGGAAACAGATGAAAAATGGAGCGATATGGGAGGAATAGATGGACAGACCATGAAAGATGGACGGAATGATGGCTATATGAATGGATGGATGGATGGATGGATGGATGGATGGACGGACGGACCAAAATAGAAGGATGGATAGGTGGTGGGTGGTCCAAGATTTATGGATGGATTGATGGATGGATAAAAATAAGATTAAAAAAAAAACAAACAAAAGCAAATATACTGTAGATGGAGACACCATGAAAGATGGATGGAATGATGGATGTGTGAAAGATGGATGGATGGATGGAGTAGTTTAAATGAGTTGAGCAAATTGATGGGTTGAAGAAAGGGTAACGGTAGGTAGATATATGGATGGATGGACATATAATAGAAATACAAAGATGGATGGAAACATATAGTTTAACGGATGGACCATAAATGAGAAATATGTGGATGAACCAAGATGGATGGGTGGATGGATGAATGGAGCGAAACAAATGGCTGGAACTAGATAGATGGATGGACAGACAAGGGTGAATTGATCGAACTGCTGATATCACCTTATTTGATCCGCAAGCCCTTCAGTGGTTTAGAACCAGACTCCACCCCCACAGCTGAAGAACCTCAGAACCTTAGAACCTCCTGGAGCCCGGCTCTGAACTTCAGGCCCTCACCGAGTTCATGTTTCCCTCTCTGACTGATTGCGTGTTCTGTTCCTCTGCAGAGACAGCATGCAGATGTTTGAGGAGCTCTCGGACATTTTCTCCGATCACAACAATTACCTGACGAGCCGAGAGCTGCTCATGAGGGTGAGTCGGAAACTTCCGGAGATTTCCGATTTCCAATTCCGAACATGTGCAGGTATTAAACACGAGTCTCTTTATCTGTGTAGGAGGGCACGTCGAAGTTCGCCAATCTGGAGAACTGTGCCAAGGAGCATCAGAAGCGCTCGCAGAAGAGACTGCAGCTGCAGAAAGACACGGTGAGAATGTCCTCCGCTGTGCTTGGCTTTAAGTTGGATTGAGACGATTTTTGTTCGTTTTAATTAAAATCGGATCGATCAGTCAGCTGAAGAAGAAACTGGGGTTTAAGAATTGAGAACGTAAACCTGACGAACTCTTTCAGGGCGCCATGCAGGGAACTATTCCCTACCTGGGAACGTTTTTGACGGATCTGACCATGCTGGACACGGCGCTGCCCGATCTGGTCGAGGTGAGACATTTACTCTTCTCGCTCTTCTCATAGGGAATAGGAAATATTAAGACGTTTAAACATGCGTTAAATCACGGAATTTGCTCAGGTGTCGATTCTTAGGATCAAGTTTTAACTTAGTTACTGAATGTTATAATTAACAATTGAAATAGTAGTTCATTTAAGTGTAGTTTCATTTGTAATTTTTAAAAATTGCATTGTTTAAAAGCAAAAAGTTTTTGTGCATAAGAATAACACATCTCGATTTGTAATGTTTCACCTACGTACGTTTCAGTCTCCTATATACTGTATATGCAGTGATGATGATTGTGCAATAACATCCTCATACACGTGATCCACCTGACAGCAAAATAATAACGGGACGTACTGAAGTGTTTTATTCCTCTTAGATCAGATTAGATCGACTTTGTGTTGTTACAAAGTTTATTTATTAGAAATATTTATTCATCCCCAAAACAAGTTCTTTAATAAGACAAAGACATGCACAGAGTGGGAATTTGTGTGTCCTGAAATCTTTTTTTTAAAAGTCTCTCTGTGTCTCGCTCAGGGCGGCCTGATCAACTTTGAAAAGAGGAGGAGGGTGAGTGTGTTGCTTTTTTTTTTCTTTATTCTTTGTTGTTGTTGTTGTTGTTGTTGTTGTTGTTCTCTCTCTCGCTATTTCTGAATTCTGTAAACAAACCTGCTATCCTCATGAGGACCTCACAAACTACTTCCTGTTCTGAGACGTTTTTAAGTCTCCATAGACACAGTTTTCTAACAGGAGGGAGGGAAGAGAGAAGACGCTTGATTGCTTTCTAACGATGTTAATGCTGCTCTTGTGTACACAGCAAAACTGCCGGGTTCCATAATAGTGATATGTTATGTTATGTTATGTTATGTTATATAGTGATGTATGTAAGTGAAAATATTACAAATCTAGTCAGATAACAACCAGATGTTCTCTTTTCAGAAATAAATGCTTAATATTATATGACAATAAAGCAAGGTTTTTATGTTTAATATATATGTAAAATACATTTAGCAATAGGTGTTCTGTAGGTAATCTTATGTTTGGCTGGTTTTAAACATGTATTAAGATCCAAGATATTTGCTTTTGCTAAGGTGGCAATTTTCACATCGATTTTATTTATATATATATATATATATATATATATATATATATATATATATATATATATATATATATATATATATATATATATATATATTTTTGACTTTTTTCAGTTCCAATTCCATTTCGGCAAAATCTTACCTAATTACTTTTATTATCAGGCAAAGTAAAAGTGTTTTTGTTTTTTTTATGTGTGTGTTTTTATCATCTTTAGCTAATAATGATATAAAAATATATTGGAAAATATTCATAAAATGTTTTTACCCCGAGTTACACCTATAGCGAGTCTCTCTCTCTCCCCACGTGCGTGTTGTAGGAGTTCGAGGTGATTGCTCAGATCAAGCTGTTGCAGTCTGCGTGTAACAGTTACTGCCTGAACCCTGACCCCGCCTTCCTCCGCTGGTTCAAGACTCAACCCCAAAAAACTGAGGAGGAGAGGTATATATACACACACACACACTTTTATATTTATATATATTTATATATATATATATATATATATATATATATATACACACACACACACACACACACACACACACTTGTATACACACTTATACACACATATATACACACACACTCGTGTACACACACACACACACACACTCTCTCTCTCTAATTCCTCTGGTTATCACCTCACATGTGACGTCACATGACGTTGTGTTAGTCAGACCAAAACTGGTCCTTTAAAATAAATATAAACATGTTAGTCTGAAATCGTCCTAAATCAAACTTTTCGAAGTCAAACCTGCATATCCAGATAATACGTTCTGCACACACACATACACGCACACACACACACACGCACACACACACTCCCCCGCTCCCGCCCCGGGCGTTGACCCAGAAGTAGAAACGGGGTGAAGGTTCTTTTTTGGGGGGGAAACTGTTTCGTTTAAAAGGTTTTTTCTGTATTTATTAATTAAAAACATTAAGGGGTTATGAGAATCTTTTTAATTGTGTAAAATCACTAAAGAGTTGCCCGAAACGTGTAAAGTCTGACCTGTACTGCGCCGTGTCGTGTGTTCCAGCTACGGCCTGTCCTGTGAGATCGAGGGACTCGGAGACAGCAGTCCCACGTCACCAAAGTCCCGCACCAGTATGGTGAAGAGACTGAGCCTGTGAGTGCACACTTCACCTCCTCTCACACAAACGCAACACCTGTACAACACGGCCGAGTCGGCTTCTCACCATGCACGATCAGTTTGGCAAGGAATTATAAATAAATGTCAAATTTAATACCTGGAAAAGAAAGGCAAATGTGTGTGTGTGTGTGTGTATGTATGTGTGTATATATATATATATATATATATATATATATATATATATATATATATAATCAAATATAAAATCATAAAATCATATTTTTTAAATCATATAAAAAATATAAAATCATATTTTTCATACATTTTTATTAACACCAAAACAACAGAGACAGATCAATATACAGTCGACACCCAGAGGAAACATTTAAACAATATATTGTTATTATCAAAGAGTGACGATGGAAAGGACAAAAATAAAGTAAATGAAAGTTGGAATGATGAACTTTAGCTATACTCCATGATGAGCTGAATTAAAAAAAATTAATTCTTCATTTTTTTAAATAAAAATTTGAAACAAAAAATCCATCAGACTGTTTGTCTTTCGCACCTTCATGTAAAATTTTACATAAAAAAAAAAAAGTAATAAAATTAATTAATTAATTGTTTGTTTGTTAAAGACCACACTGATTATCTTGGATTTTTTTTTTTTTATATATATATTTAATTGTTTCTTATGAGAGACTTTTTTTTTACACAATACAGGGGGTCTGCACATTATAAATGTTATTATTATTATTATTGTTATTGTATTTAGCAGTTTTGGAAATTAAAACATAATTAAATAGAAATATATTAAAGACATTTGACTCATGAATAGTTTTATATGAGTAATATACATGTAATATAATGTTTTGTAAGTCCCTCTGTATAAGAGAAAATAAAATTTATATCATTGCAATATTAAGCAAAAAATTTTAGATACTTTTATATTATTTATACACAAAATGGTTAAAAATCTTTTGCTTTAAAAACCTTTTTTAAAAGATATTTGATCGATTTAAAAAAAAAAAAAAAAAAAAACAGTATCCTGAATTCAGCGAGGGTTAAACAGTCTACAAAACAAACAGAAACATCCTGTTATGATGTATAAAGTGATTTGTAGATGATTTCCATTTGATCTTTTCTTTAAGTACGCAGATGCTGCACACGAAAGGGTTAAATCATGTTAATTGTGCCGTCAGAATGCAGAAAGTGTTTCTATGTGTGTGTGATTGCCGTGTGTGTGTGTGTGTTTATCTGTCACACAGGCTCTTCCTGGGACCGGACTCCACCTCGAGCACAGCCGCGAGTTCCCCTTTGAGAGAAACGGCGCGGTCGCCCCCTACTGGCAGCTCGGGGGAGAGCATGGACTCGGTCAGCGTGTCGTCCAGCGACTCAAGTCCGTCAGACAGCGAGGGCATGACGCCCACACACACACTCTGCTCCCAGATGAACAAGGTACACGACCCGTCCTGGAGCCAGAGCGCATATTTAACACTTTATCCCTAAAGAAGTGAAAGCATCCTTTATGAGGTCACACTTCCGTTAGGGCACCCCGAATTAAATCCGGCGGGAATTCCCTTCTCTTCTAGATGTCCGAGTCTTCCTCCTGCACGTCCCTGCACTCCATGGACACGTCCTCGTCCTCGGCTAGCGGTTCCGGGGGCTCGTGCAATCACCGCCGCTGCGCGTCGCTAACGCCGTCTCCGTCGTCACCGATATCACCCGTGTACAACACGCAGACCCAGGACGCCTGCATCATCCGAGTCAGCCTGGAGCACGGCAACGGAAACCTCTACAAGAGCATCATGGTGAGATTTATTACAGGACGGACGGACAAACACCTGAATGTACGGAATGACCAGGAGTGTGCGTGCGTGCGTGTATCTTTCGAAATATGTGTGGCGTATTTGTATTTCTTTTTAAACATTACACTTATTTTATAACGTATGACGAACCGTTTCATTCCGCAGTTAACGAGCCAGGACAAAACGCCGGCGGTGATCAGCAGGGCCATGGCCAAACACAACCTGGACGAGGAACAAGCCGAAGCCTACGAGCTCGTCCAGGTCATATCAGACGACAGAGGTGCGCTCGTTTATATCAAACCTGATTAATCACATGAGGAATCATTTCAGACTTTTACACTGCAGCGTCTGGCATCTCAACAATACAAGGGTTTTTATATATATATATATATATATATATATATATATATATATATATATATATGGATAATATATATTTTTTAATGACATGTATAGATATTTTTATATATAGGACCATATTTTTTTATATATAGGACAATATTTTTTTTATATATAGGATAATATTTATATTTTTTATATAGGATAATATTTTTTTTATATAGGATAATATTTTTTTATATAGGATAATATTTTTCTATATATAGGATAATATATTTCATATATAAGATAATATTTTTTTATATATAGGATAATATTTTTTTATATAGGATAATATTTTTTTATATAGGATAATATTTTTTATATATAGGATAATATATTTTATATATAGGATAATATTTTTTTATATATAGGATAATATTTTTTTTATATAGGATAATATATTTTTTTAAATGACATGTATAGATATTTTTATATATAGGATAATATTTTTTTATATAGATAATATTTTTTATATATAGGATAATATTTTTTATATATATATATTTTTATATATAGGATAATATTTTTTATATAGGATAATATTTTTTATATATAGGATAATATTTTTTATATATAGGATAATATATTCTTAAATGACATGTATAGATATTCTTATATATAGGAAAAAAATTTTATATATAGGGATAATTTTTTTATTACATGTATAGATATTTTTATATATAGGATAATATTTTTATATATAGGAAAAAATTTTCATATATAGGATAATTTTTTTTTTTACATGTATAGATATTTTTATATATAGGATAATATTTTTATTTATAGGATAATATTTTTTATATATAGGATAATATTTTTTAAAATGACATGTATAGATATTTTTGTGGTGTATACACAGTTTTATGTATTGTATGCGTGAATTTTATTTGTATTAATTCCAAAGTGCATCATTTCCACATAAGGGAACACGCTGGAGTGAGATGTTGTGCTTTAATTTATTAATAAATGGCTCATCGGACATTTTAACGGTTTATCATAAACGGTAGTCTTTGATTATCTGGAGCGGAGCGTTCGAACTCTTAACAAAGTCAGACTCGCCAGAACAAAAACTTTCCCTCAGTAACTGTACAGTATATATAACCAGTTTAAAGCCGCGCTGCTACAATTTTTGGGCTTCCACAGGTCTGGTCTCAGTTCAGTTCCAAACAACTGGACATTTTGGCTTTTACCTCTTTAATAGCTAATAGGCGCCGTATTCTGATCCACTGGAAATCTGCCAAGCCTCCTAGTGCATCTCAATGGCTTATAGATACCATGTTCTTTCTAAAACTAGAAAAGATTCGATGCTCTCGGAGGAGTAGCTTTCTTAAAAATAGGCGATCTTTTAATTCATATTTTAAATCTCTAAATTTTCTGCCTTCTGTTTAGTGTAGTTATTTTTTATTAGATTTTTTTATTTATTTTAAGTTATTGGGTTTTCTATTTGTATTTTTTTGTGGTGGGGATGTTAGTTCATGTTTGATTGTACTGGATGCTTGTTTTATTGTTTTCTGCATGTTTATGTTGTTAGAAACGAACAATCGCTTAAAATTTATATCTGTAATGATGACTACACAATAATAAAAATACACAATAATAAAAAAAGCCGCGCAGCTACAGTGGAACCTCAGCATTAGAATTTAATCCGCTCCGGAGGCGAGTTCTTAATGTGAGGTTTCATATTGTGAAACGCATCGTCCCATAGGAAATAATGTAAACGCAGATAATCCGTTCCAATCGGCCAAAAATATTAACAATATCACCAATTTCCAACACACTAATCATATTTTTCCGCATATAAAAACAATTTGGAAAAGACATTAAGTAATATTAAGTAAAATATGAAATAAATAGACATTAAACCTCACTTGATATTCATTTATGATTCCTCTCGGCGCCGGCTGTTTTAAAACCCAAAGTGAAAGCGGCTCCCTTTTCTTCTTGCTAACGTCCTTGATAACGTTCTTGGGACCCATGATACTGTTTTCACTAAATCTTACACAAAATGCAAAAAAAAATAAATAAATAAACAGGCTTTGAGTGGCTCGCGGATGTACGTGCAACTTCCCCTGCGGCTCGATTCGGCTCAGTTCAGGCTCTCGTACGCCAAGAATGCTTTGTATGCCGGGGCAAATTTCATGCAAAAAAAAAAAAAGGTGAACCGTCTGTAGTATGTGGAAACGTCTGTAGTACTTCCTGTTTATGTCGGGTCTTGTTTCTGACCGGCTGATGACGATTCCTCGTCCTCGTCCACGTTATTTGTTATCAGGACGTTATTCAGATAAAACCTGTTATTGAGTGTTGTGTGTTTACTTCTTCTGTGTTTTCAGAGCTGGTGATTCCTGACAACGCCAACGTCTTTTACGCCATGAACACGTCGGCCAACTTCGACTTTGTCCTGCGCGCTCGCGGCTCAGAGGGACGGCCGATGCAGCTGCGGTCTCGCTGCAGCTCCACGTTGCCGCGCATGCAGCCACGCGCCAGCCTGTCTCTCAGGCTCAGCAAGGTCACGCTTTGACCTTGGACTCCAGCCCGTGTCCGCGTGTACACATGTAGACGTTCAGTACGTCTCTCTCTGTAAAGCCGCTACATGAAGTGGACGGTCCGGCGATGCCTGTTTTAAGTGCAATGCTCTAAACAAACAGACAGACAGACAGTATTTGAGACTTGTTCTTCGCTCATGTATTCACGGCCCAGTGATGTTCTCATGACTCTGACTAAAGCTGGACCTCTGAATGGATTTGCGAAACACTCGTGCTTTATCAGTATTCAGCTCTTATCGAGCGTCTCTCTCTCTCTCTCTCTCTCTCTCTCTCACTCTGCCTTTACTCATGATGATGATGATGATGATGATGATGAAGGGACGCTCGCATCAGTATTGGAAGTGTTTAACAGGACCTGTGATGTCATCGCCATGTGTATTTCTTCATGCCCTCGTGTGCACTTATGCTCAAGCGCCTGCAAGTTCCTCTCGGCGCCGACGAGATCCGCGGAACTAGATGACGAACAAAACGTGTTCCGACCGGTTCCTGATCGTCCTCCCTTACCGATATGAAGACTCGCCGACTCGGGAATCACGGACTGGGCTGAGCTCTGATTGGTTGCACTTTAGTGAGAGGAAGTGAGGAACTGTATTAAAATGAAAAAGAAAAAAAGAAAAAAAAAATGGATCTGATCATGTATTATTGTATTTCAGTCTTCCACCTGACACTAGGAAAAATATTAAGGTTCTTTTTTTTTTTTTTTTGTAAGAAGTAGCTCTAACATAAATGAAAAAAAAAATGTTTTTTTTTAAGAATTGGAAAGTTCTAAAATAAATCATTTGAATCCTGACTGTGAAGCATTAAAGGTAACGGCGTGTCCACAGGTGACGTCCCGACCGCGCCACGTCCCCCGTCTCGTCCTCCAGACCCCTGGCTAACTCACATTGTCACTAATTTTCATTTTCATTCACTAATTCACTTTTTTTTTTTTTTTTTTCCTAGTTCAAAAACTAGTTTTGGTTCTGTCCCAGCTCCACGTGCACGATTTTTTCTTTTAGGGTTTTAGTGCAACGTTTTGCCTTTTTCGAGGTAGAACTGCACGAGAGCTCGGAATAACGACGGAGTGAAGGGAGGACATCATTTGAGGACAAGTCGATGATAATAGAATCATTTGTAATTATAAACCTGTAAATCCATCTTCACTAAATATTTATTTTCCGTTGTTTTTCCACCGACTTGAAAGCACTGTTTTTTTTTTTTTTTGAGGAAAAAGTATTTACAGTCTTCATAAAGTGCTATTTGTAATAATAATCATTTGTAAAAATATATGTTTATGCAACAATTAAAGAATGCATTTAAATTTTGAGTTTGAGAAATGCTGCTATTACAAGGACGAGTTGAACGTAATTCGTAGAAGCGTGACATCGATTCGACTCTAATCGGAATACACTCACTAAGCGGTGAAAGATTTGCATTCAAAATTTTAAGGTTTTTTTTTTTTTTTTTTCCCCCCCCCATGTAAAAATAATCTGGAAAAAGAAATATAAAAAAAAACAAGGTATTATGTCATGATGTCATCAAACTTGTATATGAAATCGAAATGAGAAATTTGCAATCGATTATTTATTGGTTCATTCATACAGACCATGGTCGATCCCGGGGGCGGAGCTTCATGTAGGTATCTTAGGGGGCGGAGCTTCATGTAGATGTACGGGAATCATCTGCGTCAACAGCGCGTGTACCCGACAGTGTCGGTCTAATAATGGAAAGACAAACATCTGATCAACACAACTTGAATTAAAATGGAGGTTGAACAGAAGAAGTAAAAGTCGTTGAGACTTGTGATAAACAATGCAAAAAAAAACAGTAAACAATAATAATAAGGTTGTGTTTATTTATACTGCGTCTGACGAGCTGGACCAGATCTAAACATTTTTTGAACTCATTTTTTTTCCCTTATTTTTTTTTTCCCCTCTACACACACACACACACACACACACACACACACACACACACTAGCAAATCTTTTCCATTAACGTTCCTACATGCATGTGTTTTTTTTTGTTGTTGTTGTTGTTGTTTTTTGTTTTTTTGCACAGGTCGTTTTACATTTCCTAACTTAACACCAAATCCTTCAGTTGTTTATTATTTCCTGTTTTTTTTTTTTTTCTGTATTCTTAATAAAACTCTTCTCTCTAACACACACACACACACACACACACACACGCTCACGCTTCAGCAGTTCTGGGACTGTGGCACGTCAGGATGTGTTCACGCCTCTTTCACGTGTGTCACGTGTCACTTTGTGTAAACAGTATTTTAACTAATATTTTATTAGAAAGTGAAATAAGAGTCTTCCTGCTTTTTTTTTTTTTTTCAGTTCCAATGCAGCACTTGTGAATTTTTCTTTTTTTCTTCTTCTTCTTCTTCACTGCCAAAGAATCTTTAATTTGCGACATTTAGCGAATAAATTATTGCCGTCATTACGATTTAAGAAGAATGTTTTTTTTTTGTGTGTGTGTAATTGCGTTTGAACTTTCTGGAATTAAACTGAACAGTTTCTCGTTCATTTCCTGCCTGAACTGTTTACTTCAGCAAAAGGTTTTTAGAACTGTGCCTTGCGTAAGTATTGACCCCCTATGTGGGCTGATCGTTGTGCGGAAGGGCGCGGCTCTAAACACAATCGTCTCATAATATTGCAATATTCGGACCATGTAACGTGTAAAAGACGCTTTTGCGTAAGTTTTCACCCCCGCCCCTTATAAATACCCAGAAGTATTTATTAGGGCAGTGGTGGCTCAGAGGGCTAAGGCGCTGAGTTACTGATCGTAAGATCGGCGGTTCGATTCCTAGCTCAGCCAGGTTGCCATTGTTGGGCCCTTGAGCAAGGCCCTTAACCCTATCTGCTCCAGGGGCGCTGTACCATGGCTGACCCTGCGCTCTGACCCCAGTTACACTGGGATATGCGAAGAAGGAATTTCACTGTGCTGTAATGTGTATGTGACAAATAAAGGCATTATTATTATTATTATTATTAATTATCTAAAGTCTGCTCGTGTGTAGTTAACACTTTGATGCAAACGGTTTAGAGTTTTATTTAAAGTATCTTAGCTCGCTTTATTACCATTTAAGAAAAATCTAAACGTACTATTTATTAAAAAGGAACTGGAGTTTCGCCATCAAGTCAAACCTGGTACAACGGTTGATAATGTTTCTGCACAAAACAAAGAGGACGAACATTTATTTTATTGTAAAAAAATTATTAAAACAAATAAAGGTTTAAAACAAATTTTATCGCGTAACACCGGGCTGTCAGTTCGAGTATTGTACACGCAGTGATGTGACGCGCCACATTACTGCTTTATTATCAGTGTTGGGTGTAACTCGGAGTACTTGGACTACTCGGATTATTTTCGTGATGTAACGAGTAATCTAACGCGTCCGCGCCGCCATTCAAGTACTCAGTTACTCAGTTACTTTTTTCGAAAATGTAATCCGTTATTCAGACGATTTATGTCATCAGTGAGTCAGACAGCAGTCATTCCCAGTCCATTAGTGTGTATGTGTGTGTGTGTGTGTGTGTGTGTGTGAGAAAGTCATCCCACAAGCCCCGCCCCCTATACCCCGCCCTCCTCCGTTATTCCTGCTGTTGTACCCGTATCCCCATGTGGTTTGACTATGCGAGGGCCGACGCGCGGAAAGATGGAAACCTGATCACGGCGCCGAAATCATGATGAACCGCACTCACGGGAAACCGCGTAGGTGAGACGGGGCTATTGGTAGTTAACAGATTACGGGCCGAACTTCGCTGAGTGATGACGGTAGAATAATTATAAAGGTCTCGACTAAAACAACATGCACGAGGAAGCACAAAGGAGTTTTCATCTTCTGCAATGGAAAAGCACTCGTGACTTTTATCAGAAAGTAACGCAGTAATGAAACTGATTCCTTTTGGAAGACGGTAATTTTGTAATGTAATTAGTTACTTTAAAAAGTAACGTCTCCGAACACTGGTTTATTATTAACACCACGGGTTTCAGAGCACATGAGACAAACTGGATTTACACGCTAAACAGAGTTTCATTAAACTCTCAGACAGACAGACAGACATTTTTCTGAGACTGAGTTCTGACCCAATGTACGGACAAAACCTTTCTTTTATTTATATAAATTATTCATCTGTCACATTATTTATGTAGTTATAAAAAAAATTTTTTTTTTATCTGTAAATAGATTGTAGTGACGATACGCTGTAACAACAGAGGATAAAATAATGGACTGAAGAACAAACGAAAAACTTGGAGCTTGGAGTTGGAGTTTCTCCAAACAGGAACTGAAAGCTGATTGGTGGCTGGTGTGAAGCTCCGCCCCCTCCGGTCATGTCATGGTCATGCCTTATTGCTCCATGTGGACTCTGGAGTTTCATTTCTGTTCACCAGGACGAGGAGAGCGGGACACACTGACAGGTCAGTCTCACACACACACACACACACACACACACACAGCTGTGAGTTGGAGGTCAGAGTTCCAGTTTCCAGTCTTTTAAATTCCACTAAGCTGTTAAAAGACAATAACATTTGTTGTTGTGTGAAAGTTAAAGTGTGTGTGTGTGTGTGTGTGTGTGTGTGTGCGTGCTCACAGGGCTGGGGTAGAAACCAGTCTGGGTTGGGTCAGGAACTTGTCCTGGCATCTCCAGTCAAACAATGAATCAAAAGTGCGTCTAACGGGTCGTTAATCACCGAAATAAAGTTTTTCTTCTTTTTTTTTTTTATAATCACACACGTGCCAGGATCAGCACTGCAGATTCACGTGCAGATCAAACCTCGCCTCAAACCTTCGGGACGGCCAAGAGTGTGTGTTTTCACCGCATTTATCAGATCAGCCTGGGTTTTATAACACACACATAATCCGCCTGCGTTGCGCCACGGACTCTGGAGCTCGGGGTTAAAGGTGACGAGCAGCGTTTCTTCATCCTGCTTCTTTATTTCTCCTCTGTGACTCGACGCACTCCAGGCACCAAAGTGACCTCGTAAATGACTTCTTTAACCAAAACTCTAAACGCAAACACGAATCTTTATCATTAACGTGACCTTCCGCAGCCTGCAAGATTCATCCTCGTAACAGGACGTCTTTCTCAACTCTTCATCTTCAGGTTGTGTTGCCAGGTTCCTACATTACCCAGGATGCCACTGGGCGGGCTGACAGCGATGCAGCTAAAGAGAGTGATGCGGCGGCGCTTTAGTCCTTCGTTAGATCGAGTTCTCTCACCTGCTGGATCGTTCCCTCTCACAGATCGATAGCTACAGTAGTTCACTAACTGGCTGCATTGCATTCTGGGATTCTGCATCGATGTCTTTCTCACTATTTCTACACTGGATTGATTTCTCATCAATGTCATGCTGAAGCTACTGAACAAGCTACTGCAATATCATAACCACACCCACTCAATTAACAGTTTTGTATAGATGTGTTTAAGGGCGGAGTTTTTTACGTAACATCCTCATAAAAAATTTTTTAAAAAGTCAATGGAAAGGATTTTCTTTGCACTTCTTTTGCTTGTGGAAAGAATGACGAGAATAAATATTTTTTTTATACATATATTTTTACATATATTTGGAAGAGACCCTGTATTAGGCCTCTTCCAAATGGTTGAAATGTCACTTTATGGTAAACGTGTTAATATGTTTACAAATACCAAAAAACCAACAAATAAATTAAAACCTCTAGAAATTTTCACTTAATTGTTCAGGGTTTAATCAGTGCAAACTCCCCTCATTTCTTACTGTATGCTACATGTGATTCAAGACACAATGATTCTTGTGGATATTCTGTCACGCAGCATACTGTACCTCAACCGAATGGTAGAGATGGCTCGATCAGGTTCCAGCCAACACAGTTATAATAAGATTATAAGCTTACGTATAATACACAAGTGTCTCAAAATGTTTCTCTACCGGAAAGTTGAGAAGAACTTTGCACAGGTTTAACAGGCTGTAGATTAAACTCTGGCAAGGTTGTGAGAGTAAAAGAGAAGAGCTGAGATACACTGGACTACTGTATATAATTCTCTAAATTCTTAATATTAAACATCTAACATGCAACTTTGAGGCTAATGTAAGAGGATGTACTGTTATGTAAACATAAATGCTTTTTCCGCATTGTTCCACATTCTCACAAACAAACAAACAAAAAAAGTCAGTGGAATTAATTTTAATTGCATTCATTTTGCTTGGCAACAATAACAACAATAAGTCAATCCTTTTCTTAACAGACCCCCGTATTATGATATTATTATATATATTGCTATTATTATTATTATAATATAATTATTATGCGTGAGACGTTTGTGCTGTATGTTCTCCCTGTGCTTGGTGGGTTTCCTCCGGGTACTCCGGTTTCCTCCCACAGTCCAAAGACCTGCAGATCAGGCTAACTGTGGTTTCCAAATTCCCCCAAGTGTGTGAGAGTGTGTGAGAGTGTGTGAGAGTGTGTGAGAGTGTGTGAGAGTGTGTGAGAGTGTGTGAGAGTGTGTGAGTGTGTGCCCTGGGATGGATTGGCAGCAAGTCCAGGGTGTATCTCACACTCCTGCCCATAGTCCACTCTGACAGGCTGCAGCCATCCCGTAACCCTGTACTAGACATTACATCATTCAGGATAAAGAAATAAAGCTAATCACATTGTCTTCAGGCATCTGGTTTAATCCTCATAAAAACATCTCCACTGATAAGCTTATAATACGATAAAGGTTTCTCTCAGGGTGTAACTCTGTTACGTAATCAACAGTTCGGACCCGAAATCTCTCGGGAGTTTATTTGCAAGTAGGTAAATAAGGAATAAAGGAATAAGGCTGCTGGAGGGAAACAATTAATTAAGACATTAATGAATGTTTTTTTCGTATACAGTAGAAGCTGGAAATTTAGTGGTAATTTTATTCCTCTTCTGCCACAGCAATCTGCTAAAAAAAAAATAAAAAAAAAAATAAAAGGTTAGTTAAAGAAGAATTCACTGTAACTCACCTGACTTATGTTATAGCAGATATAAAGAGCCCTTCCCTCATGAGACTCGCTTTTTTTTTTCCTTTTTCGTAAAAAAAAAAAAAAAAAAAAAATTTTGACCAAAAAATTAAACTTGCCAGCTTGTTATGTTCTTGATTATACGTGTTAGAGTTGAACATGTTCATGGTGCGATATCCTTCTTTATAAACATCACATTCAAACTATATTTTCATTAAATGAAGAAATGGGCAGAAAAGTAGTGTAATTTATACACAGGAATTTATACCTTTTTTGTTAATACCACGCCTTTAGCAGGTTAACATTGTCACAAATCAGCTTTACAGAAATGCGCGGAATTACAACAAAGTTGTGTAAATGAGTTTGAGAAGTGGAAGGAAATACGTATTTAGCACGATTATGAGTTTCTATACATTACTTTCAGTAAGTAGACGTCGTTGACTTGCGGTTTCTAGACTGACTAAAACTGCTCATAACCTCTCTTTAACTCAACATTTTGATTTCATCCATGGTGCAGGTTAAACTTCAGGTAAATATCTACGTGCTGCCAAAGTTACATCGAATTCCGTCCAGGCGGTTTAGTGTGATGCTGTGACGCAATCGGCTGGACAGATATACAGACATACAGACAGAAATTTTCGGGCCCTCCAGCTCATGAAACGTAAAGGTATCATTAAACGTGCGAGTTCTGACCCAACGTACTACAATGTACGTTCTTTATTTATATAGATACTAGATGTGCGAGTTCCTACAGCGCCATCTGTTGAATTTTGGAATGAAATGAGAATGGAAATTTTGAGATGAACTTATTTTTTACGACATATAATTTCATGATAGTTTATGATTTTCTCTTCTATTCCCCCAAATTATTGTTTCGCAAAAATATCTTAAATGTACAGACCAGGCAACTTTACAGTTTTATTATATAAACAATCCTATGCTGAGAATAGACGTGTGTTCATTTAGAAGGACGAGACCTTTTTAGACCATTTTTTTTTTGTCCCTCCAAACGAGCCGTTACTCCGGAGATTAGAACGAGCGCATTGCAACTGTTTTTTTAATAGGAAACGATCAGATCAGGATGCAGAATTCAATGTTTAAATCACGCTAAGACACAGACGTCAAGACGTTTCCCCGTCACGGTGCGTTACTTCTTCAAAATCTTGATGTTTGGTTTGTTTTTCTCTTCCAGCTGTGTCTCTAATCTTTATTGTGCTGTTATCTGACGTACGCTGAACTTTAACCCGTCGCTGTCTCTTTACTCAACGTGAAGTTAAAGGTCTACAGAGATCACCTTCTTTTGTGGGACAGGATATTTGTAATCATTTTTTTTTTTTTTTTTACCTCGCATTAATATCGGTTGTTCTGTTTTCAGGACAGATCTTGTGACGTGATCATGGCTGAGGACGGAAAACGCACTGAGATGGAGACGGAAGCACCTCCAGCGTCTTCGCAGGAATCGCAGGTGAGGGGAAAAAAACATGCAGAGCTTTCAAGGCTTTTCTCAGCTTTAGACTAAGAGGGGAAAGTGAGACCAGAAAGGCAAGTAAAAGACAGTTTGGGATGAGTCAGGTCGGGTCAGGATGTGTTTTCTCATCTCGAGAGCGATGATGCTGAGCTGAATCAGATTTATGTGTGTGTGTGTGTCTTCAGAGTGTGATGTCCCGTGTGGGAAACCTGGCCCTGGTGAGCTCAGCGTGTGACGCCGTGTCCAGCGCATACAGCAGCACAAAGGAAAACATTCCTGTCCTCAGAGGAGTGATGGACGCGGCCGAGAGCGGAGTCCGGACTCTGAGCACCGCCGCCAGCTCAGGAACTAAACCCATACTGGACAAACTCGAGCCACAGAGTGAGAACCCCACTTTAACACACACCTCATACACACCTGACATGGTTATATGACATTGCATTAGAACAGAAGAATCTCCAAAAGTGTGTGTGTATATATATATATATATATATATATATATATATATATATATATAGTGGAACCTTGGATTCCGAGCCTAATTCGTTCTGGAAACAGGCTCGTATTCCAAAACACTCGTAAATCAAATCGTTTTTTCCTATAAGAAATAATGAAAACTCTAATTATTCGTTCTATTTAATTCCTTGTTGATTGGCTTTGCAGTTGCCATGGTGAACGAGTACGCCATGAAAGGGCTGGACAAAATGGAGGAAAAACTTCCTGTCTTACACCAACCAGCGGACAAGGTAACACCACTCGCACCGCAGACGGTATATACACACTGTATGTAATGATATTTAAGGGTTTTAGTACTAGCATGATGCAAATATGTACTCTCATAATCTTAGTAATATTAATGTATGTGTGTGTGTGTGTGTGTGTGTGTGTGTGTGTGTTGTGGAAGTTGGTTTCCGAGACAGTGGGAATGGTGTACCAATGTGTCTCAGGAGCGAAGGATGCAGTGATGGGGGCGATGATGGGAGGCGTGGAGATGACCCGCACCGCCCTCAGCGGGGGTATTAACACCGTCATGGGGTCCCGCGTGGGCCAGATGGTCAGCAGCGGAGTGGGTTTGGCTCTGAACCGATCGGAGGGACAAGTGGAGCAGAAACTCCCGCTGACCGAGACGGAGCTGGGTGAGCGCTCGCTGTGATTATACACCGTGTTCTGGTTGCTGATTGGTCAGGAGGCGGACCGGATCGCTGTGGCTGTTTTCTTCATCACTCCGTTATATTCTCTCTCTCTCTCAGCCGCCGTAGCAGAGCCTCTGCCGAAGAACGAGGTCGAGGCCTCACTGAGCATGGCCTCCCAAAGCTCCGCCCCCAGCTACTTCGTGCGCCTGGGGAAGCTCTCCGCCCAGGTTCAGGAGCGAGCGCTGGAGCTGTCGCTCATCAAAGCCAGCGCCGCCCGGGACGCCACGCACAACGCCGTCTCCCAGATCACCAGCACCCTGGAACTGCTGGAGAACCTGGGAGGAGCCAAAACGCTGAAAGGAGCGCAGGAGCAACTGCTCAAGAGGTGGAGGGAATGGAGACAGGAGGGGCGGGAGGAGCACGGGGCAGAGGACATGGAGCAGGACGGCGGTGAGGACGGCAAAGAGAACGGAGAGGTGAGGGAGCTCTTCTTCATCAGCAGGGTTAATATATAACATGTAACATAATAATGGAATATCTAACTCAGTCTGCTTTATTAAGATTAAACCAAATATAAGATTATTAAATTAGTTTCTAAACATTTTTTGCCTGAAACAATGGTTTTATTTTTTACCATAAGCGCATATTCCTATAAAGATGAAAAAAAAAACTTTTTTTTTTTTGGAAATTATTATACTCACTCACTCACTCATCGTCTATATCACTTTATCATGGATACAAGGTCACGGGACAGGGTGTCATTCCATCCCACACACACACACACACACACATGCTCATTCACACACTACGGGTAATTTGGGAATGCTAGTTAGCCTGATCTGCATGTCTTTGGTCCGTGGGAGGAAACCGGAGTACCCAGAGGAAACCCACCAAGCACGGGGAGAACATACAAACTCCACACACACACACACACACACACACACACACAGACCCCGAGGCAGGGAATCGAACCTGGACCCTGCAGTCAGGAATTATTATAATTATTGTTAGAATATTAGTTAGTAATTGATTTTAAATGAATTAAAAAATACCTCGGCGTACGAATGTAATACGTATTGTGAAACGCATTGTCTCATAGGAAATAATGTAAATGCAGATAATCCGTTCCAGCCTCCCAAAAATATGACCAATATTACCAATCTCCAACACTATAATCATATTTCTGCATATAAAAACATTCAAAACATTTAGAAAAGACATGTAAAGTAAGTAAAATATGAAATAAATAGACATTAAATCTCACTTAATCTTAATTTATGATTCCTCTCGGCACCGGCTTCTTCTTGCTATCGTCCTCAATAACAATCTTGGGACCCGTGGTGTTATAGTCTGTCTTCACTAAATCTTAGACAATATGCAAAAAAAAAAAAGCCAGAAAAATATGAAATGTTATATCGAAAAGTTTCGATCGGCTCCCAGACATACCAGACGTGTGCACCAATTTCTTGCAAAATTTTAGTTCTTAGAAAAATTTGCAAGGCGGGGCTTTTGTATGCCGAGATACCACTGCATTATCTCATAGTCAGTACCAAGATATTTCCTCCTGCTGTTGATCATTACTGTTTGCAGGATATTTATTTACTACATGCAAATACCTTTATGTTTGGGGTGGGTGCACAAACTTCTTAATGCACTCTTGTATGCTATTTTAATTAGATTATTTTGCGTTTGTCTTCCTGCAGCAGCTGGAGTGGCGTGCGCTGTCCATGGTGCGCGCGCTGAGCGAGCAGCTGCACGTGGCGTGTTCGGGCGTGGTGTCCAGTGTTCAGGGTCTCCCCAGCGCGGTGCAGGAGCAGCTGACGAGCGCGCGGCACTCGGCCGAAGAGCTGCGCTCGTCCCTCGGCAAAACCAACAAGATCACACCAATGCTGCTCGAACAGAGCCGGAACCAGCTCACACAGGTACAGAGACAGAGAGAGAGAGAGAGAGAGAGAGTACTGTACTGTAAATCACCTATGATTTCCTCAAAGCTCTTCACTTCACTCTTATAAGACAGTGGACTGTTAACATGACCTGCACATAGTTTTTTAATTATTATATTCATAAAACGTAAGTGTGTATTATACAGTTTGTCTCCGTCTTCCACCAGGTGAGACAGTCACTGGACGGAGTGATGGAGTATCTCCTGAATAACACTCCCCTCAACTGGTTGGTGGGGCCGTTCTCGCCCCAGCTGACGGAGCGGCGGCCGGACCCGGAGTAGCGCCTTCAAATAAAACCTTCAAACGTGCCTTAAATTATTGTCCGTAACCTCTTTCAGCTGTCCTGTGACCACAGGAGTATCAGTGTAACGTTCACCAATAAACTAAAATAATCATTCATGCTGTCCAGTGACTACCGAATCATTTCACCTACTCTGAGAATCAGTGACTCACTGAGTCGATTGGATTCATCAGTAGTGAATCGTTTTAGAATGAATAGTGATTTCTCGAGATACCTGTATCACTTGTGAATTATTAGGGTTTAGTATAAAATGACCAAACAATAATTTGACTTCACTACAGAAATGAATAGTGAAAGATTTTTTTGTTGTTGTTTTGTGAAGCATCACTAGTGAATTATTCGACTTTACTAAAGATATACTGTATATCCACTGAAGAATTACAGGTGAATCTCCGAATCATTTGCTGTTTGCGGAGGAATCACATAAGACTTGGAAATATAAAGTCCACGTCTCAGGACTGTCCACTGAATTCAGGGATTAACAGTCTAAAAAATTGCCAGAATTTGAGATAATTTAAACATTTCTAAAGCTCTGACATCACTTTGTTGTTTCATTTATAATAATAATAATAATCATAAATCTAATTTATTTAAATTTAAAAGACAAAAAAATAAAACTTCCAAAATATTCACTGTTCAGTGAAAGTATTGTCATTTAAGGTGAGTGAATTACTGATCAGTGATAACATAAAGTGAGAAAGACTTTTCAATAGATAAGATTAATATTGGATTAACATTAATCAACAAGGATTTCTAAAAAAAAAAAAAAAAAGAAAGAAAGAAAGAAAAAAAGATATGAAAAGACATATAGCATAAAATAAATGTATTACCCACAAAAAAAATTGAATCAAGGAAAATTAATGTGAGAAATATAAAAGTAAGATACAAATCAAATGGAAAACATAATTATATAAAAAAAAGATAAGGACAAAATATTGTCAATATAATATTAAATATAATAATAAAACAACCAAAAAAATAACATTTTACATTAAATTGGAAAGAAATTAAGAAAAGAATCATGACGGATTAAAACAAACTTTGTAAATAATAAAAGTTAATGTTATAAAATAATAATAAAATGTTAAACAAATAGAAAGTATATATATAAATGCAAGCAAGATAATATCAATGAAAGATATAAATAAGAATAAAATACATTAACATCAAATAAATTGAAATAAAATAAAATGTAATAATAATAATAATAATGTTACTGTTAAAATTAATATTTTAATGTTAAAATAATTACAGTATTTACATTTTTATTTTAAATTAAATTAAAATACATGTTCACAGAGCTCACTTTATAAACTTTTATTTCTTCCAATAAACTTCTCTCAGAGGATTCCTGTACTGGAGTTTCTAACCCTAGAATGCTCCTTTGTGACCTGCATTAAGGGTTGCGTCTTAAATGTTATCAATATGAGCACCTAGTGTACTACGTAGGCTGCGAATTGCCTTCTTTCGTCCCCTACGTAGTGCTCTCCCTCACAGGGTGCGTTGTTTATTCGGCATGAGACCGGCACCGTTGTTCTTGAGTGACGGGCCGCTCGGCGCTGCTAAAGGCCGCGTTAGCACCGAGCTGGTGATTAGCTACGGATTAGAGGTCGACTTTATATTCCCTCCGAACCGAATTAGAGGTAAACATCGAGTTTATTTAAAGAGCTTGTATTATTCTTAAGAGTAGGAGGCCTGTGTGGAACAAGAACTTTAATTATATTAGTGGTATAATTTTCGATAAAAATATGTTTTGTTTCGCTAACTAGCCGTTACAGCTAATGCTAGCGTTTTTACTCTTACCGTTATTATCAAAATGCACTCCGAGATGAGGTTTATATTGATTATTTAACTCTGTTTTTCGGATTTTGGTAATCGAAAACATTATAAAACTGATTTTTAATTAAAAAAAACACATTATATCATATTAGCTAATTTTATTTTAGCGACAAACAGCTGTTTAGCTAATAGTGATGATGATTGATGGCACGCGCGCCAGGTTTATATGATAAAACACAGAAAGGTATTTCCTTATAAGATTTTTATTTTATTTTATAATTAAGCTAAATATCAAAATACATTACTGACACGCAACAGTTTCTTTATCACATCTAGTTATTATTTATATATCTTTTTGCTTTTTTTATTTTATACACAGAATAAATAAAAATATTTTTATTATATTTTATTATATTCCTGTTTCCCCCCCCCCCTTCAAATTCTATAATGTTTTAATTTGCAGACCCGGGGAGTCTGAACGACATGTCTTGATTGTGATGTAACTCAGTGGTTTTGTTTATTAAATCAATGGCAAATTTAGTCACGTGATCCACTTCATGGAAAAATAAAAACTCATCGGTTTTGTTTTATGTTTGTAGAAACTCCTATATCATTAAAAATATTACTATAAATATTAGACTGGGTACAGTTTTAAAGTGATTGTAGGAGGAAATAATGAATAAAACAAACTGTGTTGTGCATTTATAGGAAATTAATCAACTTTAGTGTTGTTTGATGAGGCACAGTCACTGTTAATACACCCGAGTTGCTTATGTTCACAAAACGACATGACACAGAGTGCTTAATTTCTCTTATCTCAGTAAAACAGTTTTGACCTAATTAAAGAGTGACCTGTTGTACATTTTAATAAAGGGTCTAGTCATATTTAATCAGTGTAACATCCACAAATCAAGTCAGTTCCTGGTCTTGGAACCGTTGAATGAACAGTAGTGTCGTATTAAAAATCTACACTGCTTGTACAAAAAATAAATAAAAAAAGAATCGTACACACTAATATTTCATTCAATCACCTTTAGCTTTGATCACAGACACTTTGGTGTTCAGTTTATGTGTGAAAATTATTCCTCATGCTCCCAGAGCTGCTCTTTCACAATCTGAGTCCTGGAATACGTCTGTTCCAGGTCATTCAGTAAATTCAGGTCGTCAGCTGATTTCATTTCATTGCCACATAACGTTGCTGAGTCTAGACCTGAGTAACTGAAGCAACCCTAGAGGCTTGTACAATGGCCACTGTGCATTATGGGTGCATTGCTTCCCTTCTTACCCTGACACGCCCATCACTCTGGTATAGGCTCAATCTGGACTCATCAGGTCACATGACCTTTTTCCATCGCTCCAAAGTCTAGTCTTTATGCTTCCTAGCAAACTGAAGCCTTTTTTTCCCAGACGTGTTCCACAAAACAAGTGGTTTTCTTATGCACACATTCATAAGTTCTCATCACATTGTGTACAGTATACCACACATGGACAAAATTGTTGGTACCCTTCGGTCAATGAAAGAAAATCTCACAATGGTCACATAAATTACTTTAATCTGACAAAAGTAATAATAAATAAGAATTCTATGAATGTTAACCAATGAAAGTCAGACATTGCTTTTCAACCATGCTTCAATGGAATTATTTAAAAAAATGAACTCATGGAACAGGCCTGGACAAAAATGATGGTACCCCTAATTTAATAGTTTGTTGCACAACCTTTTGAGGCAATCACTGCAATCAAACGATTCCTGTAACTGTCAATGAGACTTCTGCACCTCTCTGCAGGTATTTTGGCCCACTCCTCATGAACAAGCTGCTCCAGTTGTTTCCGGTTTGAAGGGTGCCTTTTCCAGACAGCATGTTTCAGCTCCTTCCAAAGATGCTCAATAGGATTGAGGTCAGGGCTCATAGAAGGTCACTTTAGAATAGTCCAATGTTTTCCTCTTAGCCATTCTTGGGTGTGTTTAGCTGTGTGTTTTGGGTCATTGTCCTGTTGCAAGACCCATGACCTGCGACTGAGACCCAGCTTTCTGACACTGGCCAGCACATTTCTCTCTAGAATCCCTTGATAGTCTTGATATTTCATTGTACCCTGCACAGATTCAAGACACCCTGTGCCAGATGCAGCAAAGCAGCCCCAGAACATAACAGAGCCTCCTCCATGTTTCACAGTAGGGACAGTGTTCTTTTCTAGCTATGCTTCATTTTTCCGTCTGTGAACATAGAGCTGATGTGCCTTGGCAAAAAGTTTCATTTTTGTCTCATCTGTCCATAGGACATTCTCCCTATTTAAGCTTTGTGGCTTGTCACCATGTAGTTTGGCATATTCCAGTCTGGCTTTTTTATGATTTTTTTCAACAATGGTGTCCTCCTTGGTCGTCTCCCATGTAGTCCCCTTTGGCTCAAACAACGACGGATGGTGCGATCTGACACTGATGTTCCTTGAGCATGAAGTTCACCTTGGATCTCTTTAGAAGTCTCTCTGGGCTCTTTTGTTACCATTTGGATTATCCGTCTCTTTGATTTGTCATGAATTTTCCTCGTGCGGCCACGTCCAGGGAGGTTGGCTACAGTCCCATGGATCTTAAATTTCTGAATAATATGTGCAACTGTAGTCACAGGAACATCTAGCTGCTTGGAAATGGTCTTATAGCCTTTACCTTTAACATGCTTGTCTATAATTTTCTTTCGAATCTCCTGAGACAACTCTTTCCTTCGCTTCCTCTGGTCCATGTTGAGTGTGGTACATACCATGTCGCCAAACAACACAGTGACGACCTGGAGCCCTATATATAGGCCCACTGACTGATTACAAGATTGTAGACACCTGTGATGCTAATTAGTGGACACACCTTGAATTAACATGTCCCTTTGGTCACATTATTTTCAGTATTTTCTAGGGGTACCATCATTTCTGTCCAGGCCTGTTCCCTGAGTTTGTTTTTTTATAATTCTGTTGAAGCATGGTTGTAAAGCAATGTCTGACTTTCATTGGTTAACATTCATAGAATTTTTTAAAATGATTACTTTTGTCAGATTAAAGTTATTTATGTGACCATTGTGAGTTTTCCTTTAATTGACCGAAGGGTACCAACAATTTTGTCCACGTGTGTATATGGAAATTCTTACTTTCACTATTAAACACAGCTCTGATGTCTACTGTTGATTTTTTAAAAATTTTTAAATTTATTTTAAGTTTGCTGTCACCAAGCGTTTACGTGATCTCCATTTAGAATTTTTTTAAAGACCACATTCCCTCCACAGAGTTGATGGTTCAGCATTATGCTTCCAGGTGTTGATAACGTGTTGAAGGGCATCAAGTTGTTTTCTTTGCTTGATGCAGCCCCATAGTTTAAGCCTTTTGAAATTGTAAACTTTTTTGTTTTGTTTTTAGGCAGCCAATACCTTTTTTCTCTTTCTATAGATATTAAAGGATCATTAAACTTAAGGTTTAATGACGCTTTGTTTGCTTGTAGTTTTACTCTTACACTGACTCTAACAAATCATCTCTGTTATCTCCCAGACCTGCCCTCTCCCACCCCCCCCTCTCTTCACCCCCTCCCTTTATTTTTTTCCCCCCTTCAGAGTGAGCAATGGCTCAGGAGACGAATCAGACGCAGGTGCCGATGCTATGCACGACGGGGTGCGGCTTCTACGGAAACCCCCGGACCAGCGGCATGTGCTCGGTCTGCTACAAGGAGCACCTACAGAGGCAGCAAGCAGGTGGGCGGAGCAGTCCATCAGGTGAGAGATCAAAATATACACTGGCCAATTTAGTGTTGGAGATTTCATGGCTAAATTTGAGCAGCCTGATGACCAATCTTCATTGATTGCACATTCCACCAGTAAGAGCAGAGTGTGAAGGTTTAATTAGCAAAGTAATAGCACAGTTTTGCTTAAAATATTGCAATGCACACAACATTATGGGTGACATATCAAAGTTCCAAATAAGACAAATTGTTGGTGCGCGTCTCGCTGGTGCATCTGTGATCGACAGCAGGTCTTTGTGATGCATCAAGAGCCACGGTGTCCAGGATAATGTCAGCACACCACCAAGAAGGACGAATCACATCCAACAGGAGTGATCCAACTGTGGACGCAAGAGGAAGCCGTCTGAAAAGGATGTCCAGGTGCTAACCCTGATTGTATCCAAAAAAAACATAAAACCACAGCGTCCCAACTCACTGCAGAATTAAATGTGCACCTCAACTCTCCTGTTTCCACCAAAACTCTTCGTCTGGAGCTCCACAGGGTCGATGTACACGGCCGGGCTGATATAACCAAACCTTTGGTCACTCGTGCTGATGCCAAACGTCGGTTTCAGTGGTGCCAGCGGTGAAGATCTTGTGCTGTGGACAATGTGAAACATGTATTGTTCTCTGATGAGTCCACCTTCACTGTCTTTCCCACATCCGGAAGAGGTACGGTGTGGAGACGCCCCAAAGAAGCGTAGCACCCAGACTGTTGCATGTCCAGAGTGAAGCATGGGGGTGGGTCAGTGATGGTTTGGGCTGCGATATCATGACATTCCATACTGTAGGCCTAATACTTCTGGCCACTGTGCAGGACATGTGTCTGTCATTCCAAAGATGAATTGATGCTGTATTGGCCGCAAAAGGAGGCCCTACACCATACTAATGAATTATTGTGGTCTAAAACCAGGCGCTTCAGTTTCATTGTCCAACCCCTTTTATATACACACACACACTGTGTTAAATACACACGTGGACAAAATTGTTGGTACCCTTCGGTCAATGAAAGAAAAACTCACAATGGTCACAGAAATAACTTTAATCTGACAAAAGTAATAATAAATAAGAATTCTATGAATGTTAACCAATGAAAGTCAGACATTGCTTTTCAACCATGCTTCAAAAGAATTATTTAAAAAAAAAATGAACTCATGGAACAGGCCTGGACAAAAATTATGGCACCCCTAACTTAATAGTTTGTTGCACAACCTTTCGAGGCAATCACTGCAATCAAACGATTCCTGTAACTGTCAATGAGACTTCTGCACCTCTCTGCAGGTATTTTGGCCCACTCCTCATGAGCAAGCTGCTCCAGTTGTTTCCGGTTTGAAGGGTGCCTTTTCCAGACAGCATGTTTCAGCTCCTTCCAAAGATGCTCAATAGGATTGAGGTCAGGGCTCATAGAAGGCCACTTTAGAATAGTCCAATGTTTTCCTCTTAGCCATTCTTGGGTGTTTTTAGCTGTGTGTTTTGGTTCATTGTCCTGTTGCAAGACCCATGACCTGCGACTGAGACCCAGCTTTCTGACACTGGCCAGCACATTTCTCTCTAGAATCCCTTGATAGTCTTGAGATTTCATTGTACCCTGCACAGATTCAAGACACCCTGTGCCAGATGCAGCAAAGCAGCCCCAGAACATAACAGAGCCTCCTCCATGTTTCACAGTAGGAACAGTGTTCTTTTCTTGATATGCTTCATTTTTCCATGTCTGAACATAGAGCTGATGTGTCTTGGCAAAAAGTTCAATTTTTGTCTCATCTGTCCATAGGACATTCTCCCAGAAGCTTTGTGGCTTGTCAACATGTAGTTTGGCATATTCCAGTCTGGCTTTTTTCTGATTTGTTTTCAACAATGGTGTCCTCCTTGGTCGTCTCCCATGTAGTCCACTTTGGCTCAAACAACGACGGATGGTGCGATCTGACACTGATGTTCCTTGAGCATGACGTTCACCTTGGATCTCTTTAGAAGTCTTTCTGGGCTCTTTTGTTATCATTCGCATTATCCGTCTCTTTGATTTGTCATGAATTTTCCTCGTGCGGCCACGTCCAGGGAGGTTGGCTACAGTCCCATGGATCTTAAATTTCTGAATAATATGTGCAACTGTAGTCACAGGAACATCTAGCTGCTTGGAAATGGTCTTATAGCCTTTACCTTTAACATGCTTGTCTATAATTTTCTTTAGAATCTCCTGAGACAACTCTTTCCTTCGCTTCCTCTGGTCCATGATGAGTGTGGTACATACCATGTCACCAAACAACACAGTGACTACCTGGAGCCCTATATAGGCCCACTGACTGATTACAAGATTGTAGACACCTGTGATGCTAATTAGTGGACACACCTTGAATTAACATGTCCCTTTGGTCACATTATTTTCAGTATTTTCTAGGGGTACCATCATTTCTGTCCAGGCCTGTTTCATGAGTTTATTTTTGTAAATAATTATGTTGAAGCATGGTTGAAAAGCAATGTCTGACTTTCATTGGTTAACATTCATAGAACTTTTTTAAATGATTACTTTTGTCAGATTAAAGTTATTTCTGTGAACATTGTGAGTTTTTCTTTCATTGACCGAAGGGTACCAACAATTTTGTCCACGTGTGTAACTGATTTAATTGTGGTTTAATTCTGCTCCAAAGGCCACTCGGGGCAAAGTCTGTTTTACTAATACCGCTGTTCCAGACCGGTTTTTGTGACTCCGTTTTAGATTTATTTTCATTGTCATTATTTAGCATCAATGTTCTCTGCTTACACCATTTACGCCATCTTTTCATTATCTGGTCACATGAAAAAATTCTAAAAGCATTTCATCCAATCAGGTAATCAATCGAGCTTGTGTTGTGGTGTTAATCATGTTATGTTTTGTCGTTCTTTTTATTTTGAAATCCACCTGCAGCCGCCACCTCTCCATCAGGGTCTACAGGAACCCCTGCTGTAACCGTGGAGACGGACCCTAATACAGACGCCATCTCGGAAAACGTGGCTCCTTCCGAGGAGACGGGGTAAAAGGACTACTTCTAATAAATGTTTAAAACTGTACACACACACACACACACACACACACACACATTTAATTTGCATTTCTGTGCTTCTGTTTGGGCTCACACCACTCTGAGGATGGGGCGATATAAATAAAATTGATATTTTAAAAATATTTTTACAGACGATACGCATGAGGATGTTTAAAAAAACAACCACAAATGTCTACGACACATCTGTAAAAATATTTGTATAATTATATCAGTTCTAATAATGTTTTTAGCATTGTACTGTTGATGTATTTATTTCAAATGTGTCCAAGAAAGATATCACAAATATCGACTTACTCTGCATATCCTCATAAAACTCTTCATTCCACAACTACCTAGTTTATTTTTTTATATATTAAACAGAATGTACAGTGGAACCTCGGATTGTGAGTAACGTGGTTTACGAGTGTTCCGCAAACCGAGCAAAGATTTTTAATAATTTTTTATTCGGAAACCGAGCAAGTATTAGTTTACGAGCGCCGAGTATCATGCTTGACACATGCGACTCTTATTTTGACACCGGGCGTCACTCCCTCGCTTAAAAAACTTAAAAAGTGAGTCTGTTAATATACGCTCATGCCAGTCTAAGAAAGATTTTTTTTTTTCCCTGTTAAAACGGTGTTTCTGTTGTGTGTGTGTGTTTGTTGTGAATCTTAAACAGCGAGGTGGGGAGAGGGAGGAGGAGTGTTACTGTGTAAAACGAGGCGAGGGAAGGGGCTAATTCCACACACACACACACACACACACACACACACACACACACGGCGCCTGCGTACACCAACGGAAACACTTATCTGTCAGGATTTATTTGTACTTTTTTTAAAGGTAAAGTGCAGATTAATTTGTTTTATCTTCATTTTATAGATTGTATTAATTATTTTTATGGATTTATTTTTTGGGGATGTGGAATTAATAATTTGAGTTTTCATTATTTCTTATGGGAAATGATGATTTGGTTTATGAGTGTTTTGGAATACGAGCCCACTTCCTGAACGAATTATGCTCGTAATCCAAGGTTCCACTGTAGCTTGGAATTGCTTGAATGCTCACCCTAGTGGCAGTAACATGTAATAGCAGATAAACTGATTCGGCTGATTACATGGAGCTTAATGTAATAATTTTACCTCTTATTACGTAAAATTATGGACGTGTGCCATCATATCAGCGTGACCGAGAGATTAATTAGGGGAAAACAATAAAGCGATAACGAGTTCAATGATCACTAACGTCACGTCACATTTACAAAACCAGCAGCGGGAAAAAAAGGACAGAGAAAGGAATGAATTTTCACGCCATTGCAGAATTTCTAAACGTGTTCGGGGTGATGGAATGCACACGTGCTCATAACCTTTTAAAAATAATATTTAAAGTGTGTTACAGTAACTCGCAATGAGGTAATAACGTGTGATTTTGACAGCAGCTCATCCAGTCCAGTCACTCAGCAGATGACGGCCATGAGCATCTCCCAGGACGCCGCAGCAGCCACCGACTCGGACCGACCCGACGCCGAGGAGGAAGATGATGATGAAGACGAAGGATCGTCCAAAAGCACAGGTCGGTGTTTTGTTTTTCTCTTTTGTTTGCATGTTTTGTTTGTTAGATGTTACTATTTTTCTGTTATATTTACGGAACACAGAGATGGTAACGCGATTACCATATATTTCATTAATTAGTTTATTTTATAAATTTGTCGTCTCAGGTCCGGCCACGGAGGCAGCGCAGGCCTCGTCAGACGGAGAGCAGACGCCCGATAAGAGCAAGAAGAAGAACCGATGCTTCACCTGCAGAAAAAAAGTTGGACTCACAGGTAGGCTAGAAAGGAAAACTTTGATCCTTGTGAATAAATGTGGAATTTTACTTTTTTTGTTTAAGAAAAAAAAAAAGTGGTTGAATGATGCTATGTCTGCGAGGAGGCGTTTAACATTTATGGAAGAAGCCTCCTGTGTCAGCGCTTTGTAACAGCTTTCAGGCATCTTCAGGATGCTTCATGGTCCAGATCAGGAACTAAATAAACTGTCTTGTGGATGTTAACCTTAAACATAAAAACTACAAAACGTTTTTAATAAAGAAACATAATTATTAGTAAAATATAAAACCATAATCTCTGTCTTGTTCCAACGCTCTGCTTTTTCTGTCTTTGTGTTTCTCATTTCCTTTGTCTCTGATCTTTTGGTGTCTTTCTCTCTCACTCTGTCTATCTCTCTTCCTTCTTTCTATTGCGCTCTGCTCTTCTGTCTCTGTCCCTCACCTGGTTCTGTCTCTCTGCGTTTCGTTTCCTGTCTCTCACCTCTTGCCCCCTCTCACTCACTCACTCCCCTCTCTCTGCCTTTGTCTGTCTCTCTAGTTTTCTGCCTCGTTCTATCGCTCTTCGCTTTTCTGTCCTCTTATGTCTTTCATTGACTTTGTCTCTCACCTCTCTCTAGGCTTCGACTGTCGATGCGGTAACCTGTTCTGCGCCGTCCACCGCTACTCGGACAAACACGACTGTCCGTACGACTACAGAGGAGCGGCAGCGGCTCAGATCCGCAAAGAGAACCCCATCGTCGTGGCAGAGAAGATCCAGAAGTTATGAAGACTTGGCTTAAAAAGAAAATCGGAAAACTAAAATAAGGATTGTGTTTGACCTGCAGGCTTCATCATAGCAATGGTGACACCGATTTCTGACACGGCTCCGTTTCTCTGTGGTAGGAAGAAGCTGCGCCGCACACGCCTGCTCTAAAAAAACAAAACAAAAAAAAACCCACGACTTCCCTGACTCTCTATCTCTTTCTCTCTCTGAGTGACAGAACAGTGCGTGTGTGTGTGCGCGTGTGTGCGTGTGTGTGTGGTCGAGAGTCAGGGGGAGCGTCCGTCCGTGGGTCTTGTGGGCGTGTTTTTCCTTTCGGGGGGGGGGGGGGGTTATGGGTTTTTAAAAAACATTTTTATCAGTGTGAACTTTTGAAAGCGACAGCGAGGTTTACGAAGGGGTGTTCATTCATTATTTTAGTTCTTTTCTGATTTTTTTCAATGGATGTGTGATTGCTTTATCAGAGCTTCTCTTTCGCTTATTATTAATGATCGAGTGAGTGAGTGACAATTTCTTTCTCACCCCCCCTCCCTCGCCTTCCTGTTTTAACGAGCGTGTGAAAGCTTTTTCAGAGGATCTATATTAATATATTGTAGTTAGCTCAAGTTGTCTGATTGAATCCTATTTATTATTATTTTAAATATTTCTTTTTAGTTTCCGTTTGAGCGAGTTGTGCCGGAAGCATGTAAACAGAAAGGAAAAAAAAAAAAACTTTGTTGTCATTAATTTTTGGATTATATGACACACTTGAGCCACAGACAAGAGTCTAACCGAAGCGCAGCGGGACGCTGATGATCCGAGAACAAACCGGAAAGGATTGTTTTTTTGTTTTTGTTTTTTTCCACTTGACCACAAATATTCCTGACCACCAGCAAACTCTGGACTCATAGAGAAACAGTCTGTTATGTGCTTTTTTCAGCTCTGTGTGCGCACACACACACACACGCACAGCGTGCTTTGATGATGTCACAAACAAAGTCGTCATTGCTTCAAGGTAGACAAGAGGATCTTCACGCAATCGAATGGCTACTAGCAGCGTGACAGTCAGTCACACCGCGCAATATCGTTCTTATTCCTCCTCCCCCACCCCCGAACATCACGTGATCATATCGAGCCGTTTTTATATTTCTTTGTCGAAAGTGTGTGTGTGTGTGTGTGTGTGTGTGTGTGTGTGTGTGTGTGTATGTACATACCACATGGTTAGTTTACTAATATCCAGTCCTGAACCATCGCGATGAGAGCGTGACTAGGTTAGCGCTCAACGCGTTCATGTCCAGCTGCTACTCATGCCAGAGCAGACAAAGGAATGAAGGACGAGTGTGTATCAGGGCGGGGAGGGTTATTACGCCGTCCAAAAAAAAAGGGCTGAAGTAATTGGGGCGTGGTCACCTGGGGCGGGTAGGGGAGGAGTTTGGTTGCCGGGTTTCTACAGTATTTCTTTTAACGTCGCCGTATAGTTTCAAGATCCAGAGTGCAATGGTTCGTAGGTGTGTCTGTTTTTTTTTGTTTGTCCCCCCCCCCCCCCCCCCCCATTTGTTGTTTAACTTATCAAAGGCACAATGAAAGAAAGTTAGACTTCAAACTAAATAATAATAATAATGTGATTGACGTGAACCGGTTTGCATAAATATGGAAATAATGTGAGCACATTTGCTTCTCTTTACACATCCATTTCCTCTTCTTTCATTTCTAAATTCTTTGCTGGAGCTTTGAGCTCTTGACTTTTAGCAGGATTCGAGCTGTCCCTCAAACGACGGGGCGGGGTCTCGCATCTTGTCGTTAACCATTTTTGTTAAATAAAATGCCGTCCGAGTGAATTTGTACAGACACATCTTTCTTTCTTTTTTCTTTCAAAAGTTTTACAATTTGACTCGAGGCTTTTGAAGTTTAAAAAACAGTACACTCTGACTCGTCCCATCGTTACCGTTTAATATTTTAAGAATTTAAATACATTTAATAAAGTATAAGGTGTATATTATATATATATATATTTATTTATTTTATAAAGCATTACGGTAACAATTTAATATCTTATTCCATTAAATATGTACGTGTATTATTGAACTTTCACACCTCTTGTACTGCTTCAGCCTGGAACCGAAATGGAAATTGTGTCACAAATCTTTAGAAAGAGAGAAAAAAAAAACCCATACCATATTGAGCAACGGATAAAATCTATGTAGTTTGTGCAAATAAGACATAAGTATGAAGCACTGGTGTTTTAAACACACCAGACTTAATCCACCCTCAGGAGTCACGCATTTAGTCGACGTGTGTGCGGGTACAGCGTCACCTTTACACCGAGTCAGGATCTCTGGATCACGCAGCTTCATGGAAGAAATTAAAAGAAATTCTGGACAAGTTTTAAACAAAACCTGACTAATAAACAGTTTCTCAGACATGTGACCGAGCAGACATGAAGGACTTTGTCTCTTGTTCAGTTTTTTTTTCCCTTTCTTTCGTTAAATGGGAAGAATATACGGCACTGCTGCAGGTCCGTCTAGAGGACAGCGCCCCCTCCAGACGCCAGTAAAAATAGAGTAAGGCGGGAATGAGTCTGAGAATCGACCAAGTCAAGCCCTGAACACGTCCACGCGTAGCATTGTGAAGTGGTCGTGAGGTTTTAACCCCAAGACTTAAAGAGAAGCCGACTGACGTCATCATCAGACTTGATGCCTCAGTGTTTTTATTCTTCACCCTGAGCTGCTCCTGTAGCGCTTAATTGATCGGTTAGCTTCACCTTCAGCTCCGCTAGGAGTCTGTGATCAGCGCAGACGGCTCAACACGAGCCTCCTCTTTCTGCTCCTCCTGCTGTAGTTTGTAGTTGAAGCAGTTCCTCTATGAAAGCCTTGTGTTGCTGGAGAGGTTCAGAGGATCTGGACTGGGAGCTTTTTGGTTAGTGTGGTCTCCTCCTCGTCCTTCAGCTCGTCAGTCTGACTGCTTGTAATGTCTGCGCTTAACAATAAGAAACTACATGGAGTCGGGAGCTCCTCTCCTTATATAAACGAGGTACATTTGAGCCAGCTCGTGTTCTAGTTTGGCTACTACCTGCATTTAACTTTAAACAAAAGCTGGAGTTGTCTTCAGCGCCTGTACTAGAGAGCCGACAGATACTACGAACGCTCTGGAGTTGAGCTCCTGTGACGGGTCCACATGGGGCGAGTCGCCCGTGCCTGCTGCTGATAGACCAGCAGTTTCCAAAACACGGGGGGAAAAAAACACCTGCTCAGGCACTTTTTTTTTTTTTTTTTTTCTTCCTGATCTAAGAGAAGTTGTTTTTCTTCCATAAAGTCCTGCTTTGTGATTTATTCAATGAAAAGCTCCTCATTTCCTGTATGTCTCCTTTCTTACTGATTTCTCTTCTATTTTGTCTGATTATTTATTTTTTGGTAGCTTGTTCTGCATGATGTGTGTTCACTAGCAAATTGTAGGTGTATTTACATTGAGAGATAATAAATACACTTTGCCTGCACACAGGTCGACTCTTAAACCCCGCCTCACGAATTTTCACCTCAGGAACTGAAATTTTGTAAGAAATTTGTATCGACGGCATACGAACGAACAAACGGGCCGAACCGAACACCGGCTAAAGTCGCGCGTACGACCGGGGGTCGCTCAAAACCTGTTCGCGTCAGTGGAAAGCCAAATGAAGCGAGTTTACAATTTTTCACATAGCTTTTTCAGTCAGCGAATGCGTCAACCCGCGGTACCAACGTCACCTTCGGCACATGTTCAAATGCTAGGAGATTTATCATGGTTTTTTATTTTGTAACATTGCTAATATTTTTGGGTTGCTGGAACAAATTATCTGCATTTTACATTATTATTATTACTACTACTATTATTGGGTTAAAATCTTGATGCAGTTTCTAGGTTCCGCTGTAATTAAATGTGTGACTTCTGATGGTGAATTTAGCAAACTGTACAAGCTCTAATCCGAATCCAACCGCATTCCAGTTCCAGGATCTAACAATAATACAAAATGGAGAAATGTTTAAGTGGGGGGTGAATACTTATGCACAGTACATGTTGTTATTATTAGGTGTGTTTCTGCTAATCATCACTGATTTGTTATAAATCTGTTCACACTTAAACAGAATTACTGAAGTTTGATCATCAGCTGATCCACATATCAGATTTTTTATTATTATTAAAACACGATGTCATGCAGCGCTAATATTTCCACTGATTGTTTAATAAATAAAAAAGGAAAGGAAAATAATGACTAAACTGAATGTAATTATTTTTTATTAGTACAGTGATGCGATACGGTCGGACCTCCGTTTGTAACAACAACCTTCGAGTTTTTTGTCGAGTTGACCCGTGTGTGTGTGTCGTAAACATTCTAAACGATGTCCAGACTGCAGTGAGTCTCAGAAACGCGCGGGGTGAGAGCAGAGTGAGTAAGGTTTTTTTTTTTTTTTTTTTTTTGAGTACTCGTTTAAGCCGTTTGTCCTGTTTTGTTTTTTCTTCCCCACCAGTCCTCTCACACCGTTCTCCAGACACACCACCGACTTTTTATTTTATTTTAGTGTTTTTACAATTTAGGATTTTTTTTTCTTTTGATGTGTACGTACAGTATAAACAATACAATTAAAGTTTATTTTAAAATTATTCTCAGTGTGGAGTTTTATGTATTTTCCTCCCTTAGGTGTGTGTGTGTGTGTGTCTTTCTGTCTCTGGGCTGTCGGATGGAATTTCAATGTTTGTAATTTTTTAACTTGTTTTTAAGATTAAGCAGTGTGATATGATGACATGGAGTTGTTTCTAAATATATTTTTCTAAATCTTCAATCTAAAAAATGTAAATATTTCAAAATTTGAACACTAGTAAATTCTTATGGTTTTTGTATTAAACTTTTCAAATTGTAGAAATTAGTAAAAAAAAAAATATATATATATATATATATATATAAAGTCTGCCTTGTCTCTGATGTCTTAGTTTTTCTGTTCGTCATATCAGTAACGCTCAGAACATGCTAGATATTTCGTGAAGGTTAATATTACATTTGAGGGTGTGTTTATTTTAGCTAAAGAGATTACATTAGTCTTTAATTGAAGTTTTAGTTATTTTTAGTCGTTATCTTTAGGTTTCCAGTGTGTGTACAAAACACCTGAGGAAAAAATTCCCTGCTTTTTGTTCTTGTCCCATGTTTGTAGTGGGCGGAGCTTAACCAAACCAACTGGATTTCCCCCTAACGTGATGTCATAAAAGCAGTGCCCCTCTCCTGGCTTGTTCCTTTGAAGAGGCGTGGCTCAAAAGTACATCATTTACATGAACAATGAAACAACTGAGATATAAAAATGCACAATCATTTAAGAAAACCTCATTAATTAAAAACAAAAGGCATGAATAACAGAGCAAAATAAAACAAATCAGGAAAGAAAAAGTGGAAATGAGAAAGAGGTATAAGGGCGAGCTTTGAGCTCTGGGTTAACTTGGTGTTAAAGAAATTGTAAAACCTTTCATTCATTTACATTCTAGAGCATGAGCTGTTACTATGGAAACGATAATATTTTAGAACTGCTTCGGACCAATCAGGATGCAGAACCGGGCATCACTCTGGTGTAAGAGTGTATCATGTGAAATCGTACACACTTGTGATCACAAGAACCTGGACACATTGCGAAATTTGTTTCAAAGTTTTTGTTGTTTATTGTGTCACAGGGACAATATTTATAGTCAAGGGGGTGCCATTACTTTATTATTTTCACAGTCTAGTGAGTCAATTCATTTGAAGAGCTTGAACCGTCGGCCCAGCTCGAGTCTGTCCCTAATATTGCTCTTTATTGCTTCTTATTGACAGTCAGATCATAACGCAGAGAGAGAAAGAAATGATTCGACGAATCAGACACAAATCCAACAGGAAGCCACAGAAGCAGCGCCCTCTGCTGGCTGTTTGCTCTAATTAGCAGAATTTTGTACAGTATTTTACACTGAATAAACACGACGCTGTTAGACTCTTAATGGAAACCGTTTCAGAATAGAAGCCGTGTGTGTGTGTGTGTGTGTGTGTGTGTGTGTGGATCATTTAGGATGATGGCGCGCAGCCTCCTCCATGCGACTGTACCACTTCTTCACCTTAGTGTTCTTCATCATGTCGTCATGAGCCTCGAGCCCATCCATGACCCTCAGGACACCGAACACCGCCTGGAACAGACACACACACACGGGCGAGGGGGGTAAGTGTGAGGGCTGAGGGGGGGGAAACGAATAGATAAAAGAAAGAGGAGATACAAAATATGGGGGGATAGAAGAAAGAAAGGAAAACATGAAGGAGGCTGAGTGCAGGTTAGAGATGAAAGTAAGTGAGAATGAATGAAGGGAGGGACAGGATGAGAGGAAATAAAGAGATTATTCTTTTTTTCTTTTTTCAAATACCAGATCGGCGAGGTTGGGTTTTTCTCCTCCCATGAATTTCTTGTTTTTCCCGATGGCCGCCACCCAGTCGTTCACCGCCTGGTACAGGTCCTGCCTCACGTCGTCCTGCAGGTGGTGTCTGAGCGCCGGGGACAGAAAAGACAAACCGTCTGAACCTCCGCAATAACAAACTAATGTATTTAAAACAGAAAATTATTCCTGATCTGCTTCTGATCAGATGAAGAACAAAAAGTAAGAGAACAAAGGGAATGAAAGAAGAGGAAAAATTAAAGCTAAAAAAAGACCAAGAAAAGAAAGAAAAAAAGAAAAGCAGAGCAAATAAGGCCAAGAAAAGGAAAAAAGGGAAGAAAAAAACAGAGAGGGAAAAGGCAGCAAGAAAGACAAAAAAAAAGGAAAAAGAAAAGCAATAAAGATAAAAGAAAAAGGAGTAAAAGTAAGAAAGAAAGGTCAAGGTAAAAAGAATGAACTCGTGTGTGTGTGCGAGAGAATTTAAAGTGAAGTAAAGAAAGAAAGGAGTTAGAGTTAAAAGGGAATAAGGAAAACAAAAAGAGAAAAGAACAAAGCAGGATGAAAAACCTGGAAGAAACAAACTGACTGACAGAGAGAATGGAAGTGTAAGAGATGACGTGAAAGAGAAATAAAAAGTAAGAGTAAAAAGAAAAAGCCAAGAAATAAAAGGTTACAGATCAACAGAGATGGAGGGAGCGAGTCGACGCGGCTCCTGTGTCAGTGTGCGGAGCGGCAGCATGGGGGCGCCGTGCTCACACACCTGCTCTTCAGGCGTTTGGAGATGAGCCACATGGCGGCCGCGCCCACGTATTTGGCCACGAAGCCCTCGAACGCGCCGAACTTTCCCTCGCGCACGATGTAGTCGAACGACGCCAGAGCCTCGGCCGGGGTGCGGTACACGTTCGGGGAGATCAGGTGCACCAGCCAGTCGTCTGCCCACTTACGCCATTTAATCTCCTCTCTGAAAACACACACAGAATGAAACCGGGTGAAAGAAAAACAAATAGTGCAAAATAAAAGCGACAAAAGTAAATGAAGGTGAGTAAGGCGAGTGAGAATGCAAAAAAGGAAAAGAAGGAAGAGAGCCAGACAGAGTGAGTGTGTGCAGTGACTGACTGTCTAGACGTCTTCTCGGGGAAGGTCTGCGGGTGTTTGCTCTCGTCCACCATCACCCAGTACTTGTTTCCAAACTCAGTCACGTCTCTGCCGCTCTCGTTCTTCGCCTTCATCTCAGGATAACAAGCCAGGATCTCAGGAACGCTCTTCTCCCTGTTTAACCATCATCATCATCATCATCTCATACTGACCTGAGGAAGAGCAGGAGGCGGAGCCTAAACACACTCACCTGCTGAGCAGGTACGTCATCAGAGCGCTAATGATCACAGACGAGTCGTTCAGCTGCTGCTCGGGAGACAAGAGACACCGGGTTTGAGACACTGGGTTTAAATACACTCACACTCACACACACTCACACACTCACACACACTCACACACACACACTCACACACACACACTCACACACACACACTCACACACACACACTCACACACACACACTCTCACACACACACTCTCACACACACACTCACACACACACACACACACACACACACTCACACACACACACTCACACACACACAAATTAAACTACACACACACACTTAAACACACACACACACACACACACTCACACACACACTCTCACACACACACACTCACACACACACTCACACACACACACTCACACACACACTCACACACACACACACTCACACACACACTCACACACTCACACACACACACACACACACACACACACACACACACACACACTTAAACACACACACTCACACACACTCACACACACTCACACACACACACACACTCACACACACACACTCACACACACACACTCACACACACACACTCACACACACACACTCACACACACACACTCACACACACACTCGGTTTCTTCTTATTTTTGCATTCTCTTATTCACTCACTTTTAGCTTTCTTCCTTTCTTAAACTCTTCTTTCTTCAGCTCTGATCACTTTTTCTTTCTCTGCTTGCTCTTCTTCCTTTATGTTCTTTTTTCTTTCACTTTTCTTCCTTTTTAATTTTTACTCATTTTCTGCCTCTGTTTCTTTACTGTATGCTCTGTATTGTGCTTCATCATTCTTTACTTTTCTCTCTCATTCACTCTTTTTTAGCTTCTTCCGCTTCCACTAATTTTCTCATTTTTTCTTTCCCTTTGCATTCTTTCGTGTTCATTCGTTCAGCTTTTTTCCCTTTCTTACCTTATCATTATTTTCTTTCATTCACTGTTTTCCTTTTTTTTTTCTTTCACTCTAATCTTTTTCTTTACATCTTCTGTTTTCCCTAATCTTTCTTTTCTTTTCTTCAGTCTTTTTTCCCCTTTTTGTTCTTTCCTTATTCCTTCACTCTTTTTTTGTTTCTCTCCTTTTCTTTCCCTTGCCGACTGCTCAGCGCTCCGTGTGGAAACCTCTCGCCGTCCTCACCACATTTCCGTTGACCGTCACGATGGGGACCTTCCTGTAGCTGGACCACTTGATTTCCTGCCGCATGACGGGGTTGACCTCCACCACCTCGTACGGGAGCCCATGGTAGTCGAGGAAGGCTCGCACCTTACTGCAGAACGGACAGGTTTTATACTGATACAGCGTCAGCTTCAGGTCCCGGCCTTCATCCTCCGCCTGAATAAACGAGATCTCATCAGCACGGTTATTAGCCACATTTATCCTAATTATTTAAAAGAAATCTAAGGATTCTATCTGCTGATTCAATCTGAATCACGACTGACGATTTTGTTGCAATTCATTCGCTCCTACAACACTGGACACTGTGCGGCCTGCCAAAGTGAGAATAGTTTAGCGTGCACCACCTGTAGGATCATATAGGAACTGCAGCAAATTACCACCTCAATAAAAAAAAATTTCAGGCAATATATAAATTGCCATCCTAAAGAACCGATATATAAATCGATTTGCCCGCCATCAATTACGAAAAATGACGTTTAGAGTGTTCTTTGTTGGCGTTTAGGAGACACGATTGCACCATCAGCAAATCAACAACAAAAAAACAATGATGTAAGGTGAACTTAACCATGCTAACCATGTTCAAATGATGCACGCACACGCACGCACGCACGCACACGCACACGCACGCACACACACGCACACACACGCACACGCACAGATGAACTGGAACGGAGAAGTGTATGTCTTTGGTACACCGTCACTGCAGGTTTGGACAAATACGTTTCTCCACATAAATACTTTTGTCCACGGCCAAAAGTTTTGAGAATGACACAAATATTAGTTTTCACAACGTTTGCTGCTAAATTGCTTTTAGATCTTTTTGTTTCAGTTGTTTCTGTGATGTACTGAAATATAATTACAAGCACTTCATACGTTTCAAAGGCTTTTATCGACAATCACATGACATTTATGCAAAGAGTCAGTATTTGCAGTGTTGGCGCTTCTTTTTCAGGACCTCTGCAATTCGACTGGGCTGCTCTCAATCAACTTCTGGGCCAAATCCTGACTGACAGCAACCCATTCGTTCATAATCACTTCTTGGAGTTTGTCAGAATTAGTGGGTTTTTGTTTGTCCACCCGCCTCTTGAGGATTGACCACAAGTTCTCAATGGAGTTAAGATCTGGGGAGTTTCCAGGCCATGGACCCAAAATTTCAACGTTTTGGTCCCCGAGCCACTTAGTTCTCACTTTTGCCTTATGGCACGGTGCTCCCTCCTTTTAACATGTCAAGTCTGCCATTCTAACCCAATCAGCCTGACATAATGATCTCCAGCCTTGTGCTCGTCAACATTCTCACCCGAGTTAACAAGACGATTACTGAAATCATCTCAGCAGGTCCTTTAATGACAGCAATGAAACGCAGTGGAAAGTTTTTTTTTTTTCGGGATTAAGTTCATTTTCATGGCAAAGAAGGACTACGCAATTCATCTGATCACTCTTCATAACATTCTGGAGTAGATGCAAATTGCTATTATAAAAACTTAAGCAGCAATTTTTTTTCCCCCAATTTCCAATATTTATGTAATTCTCAAAACTTTTGGCCAGGACTGTATACTAGTTCAAGTCAAACCGGGACTTGTGATTACATTTCCGGTGAATGAAGGAGGAAAACAGGTGATTAACAACAGAAGACTTCAAGTACAGTACAGTTATGAGACTCTTTTAAAGACTTTTAAAGGCCATACGTCTGTGAATAACAACCGTGAACATTCAGTGAGCGGAACGCCTGATGTCTGGGAATCGACGTCCGTCACAGACGTGCAGAAAAGACGCATCCGTCTGCGCAAACAATCATTTACCAACACCATGTTACAACTCGACTGTGAGTAACTGCAGCATGCCCGGAACAGTCCTGACCTCGCTCCAAGACATTTCCACATGTTAGAGGAGTTCCCAGGAGGCCGGCGTTTCAGACGATCATGACGCTTTCTACCTCGATGGTGTCCAAGCACTAGTGAAGCACTGGGATAAGCGCGTTAGTGTAGCAGCGGATTATATAGAGAAATAAAGAAATGTTCTCCTCTCAGAGCCGTTTCTGTGCAATCAAAAGTCCCGGTTTGACTTGAACGCATACATTAAATTATTATGTATTTTATTGATGATGATGATGATGATGACTTTACCTTGAGTTGCTCGGCGCGGTGCTGGGTGTGCAGTGTGTGTTTAACAGTGTAGTACAGCCCGAGTCCTCCCCCGAGCAGGTACACACACCTGAGCGCCGCTCCGCCGCCACCTGCCCGCCGCGCGGCGCGCGCAAATCCGCTGTGAGCGCGCGCGCAGGGGAGCCGCGTGCTGGGCGCGAGCGCCGAATTCACGAATTCACGGCGCGCGCTGTGTGAAATCAGCCGGACACCGACCTGCCCCAGGCTTCTCGCGCAGGACGCCGCCATCTTTCTCTGACGTCACACGCCACCAAACAGACACGCGCGCGCATGCGCGACACACGGAAATGACGCTACATGCTGATGATGACGATTATTATCTAAAGAGAACGTTATGACGATCAGCATGGGATTATTAACGTTATCAAAAAAAAAAAAAATTACGACATTCAAAGATTTACAGTAAGCCGGTACAAAGAAGGAAGAACAAACTAGTAAATAAACATAAACATGTAAACATGAGGAATATTTAACTATGTAATACAGTGATTACAATATAGAAATATTTATATAATATTACTGTAATTTTTTTTTTTTTACCAATTGCATTTAAAACTACATGATTTGGCTGACAAATAAAAAGGCTTACAATAAAAACATAATATGTTTTCCCTAAAACAAACAAATATAATATCTCTCTTCTGTAACTGAATTGTAACCCAACAGAGAGAACTTAAGACACCTAAGAAGAATATATAGATATACATTGCTAAAAAGCTTTAAGCTGATTTCGTCATCATTTCCATTAAAACAACTACACACAGTATATCAATATGCTTTCTAAACTTGCTTGAATTTTTATTTGTTCAGATGAATAATAACTAATAAAAACTCCTTTTTTATCTTTTTTTGTTGTTGTTGTAATTTTAGAGATTTGATAAGTCCATATTAGTTTCCAAATGATTTTCCATGATTCTCCATGCAATCATTTTTTTAAGCTAAAAAAAAAAAACTCTTTATTTCTTGCGGCGATGCCTTAACATTATGCCAAAAAGTGGCTAATAACTTCCTGAATTACATCCTATTGAGTGACATCATGTTGAGTGACATCATATTGCATGACATCATATTGAGTGACATCATAGTGTGCTGCCTTTCTTCAGCATCAGGGGCTTAACATGCCCAAAGAGCTGATCATGTTGCTTTGCAACTATATTTATTTTTTTTATTATTAAAAAAGAATAACAATGACAGAAATACATGAGCAAAAAGTATAACACGTGCGGGATTCAGGTGTAAGTTTGAGGTAAATAGTCAACTTTTTCACATTCAACAGATCAAAGTAGATGTTAAATATTTAAACAACTAAAAAAAAAAATGAGAACATTAAAATGGGGGCGTTGATACACGGGGGGAAAAAAAGCAGGCCACGCCTCTGGTTTTGCGTTACGTCACTTCCGGATGCGGCACGGCTCGGTGTAGTAGTTGTAGAAGGCGAATGAAATCAGCTCTGAGCCTTTAGCTTCGTTAGCATCGAGGCTAATCAATGACAGCTCGGTGTCGCTTTCGCTCATCACCCGCCATCACACACACACTCACACACACTCGTCTACTGCTCTGACATCACCGCTTTCACCAGGAGGAAGAGAAGGACATGTCCCCCGGTTTGTCCCGTAACATCTGAGGAGTCGGCGGTGTTTCAGGTTAGCTTTAGCATTAGCTTCTCCGGGAGCTAGCATAGCCGATTAGCACCGAGGTGTGAAACAGACTCTCTCTCTCTCTCTCCTGAATTCAACCTGTTTAAATCTTATTTATCACATTTAATTAATATTACTGTACAGGAAGAATTAATAACGGTGTCTAAAAGTCTGTTTAATGGGATCTATTTAAAGCTAAATTATTTAATAAATCATCTTTATCCTGTAATGTTTACCAACGTATACATTTCCTGTACTTTTCTATTAATAACGTATTATTTATCTAATTCTTATATTGACAGTGTAATAACATATAATAATCGTATAACGTAATGCTGTTCTTTTTTCATGTTACACATAAAAATAATTTCTTTAAATTTCATAAAAAAATAAATATGCTTTTAAATATTATAAAATGTTCTTTATAATATTCTAAATATTAACATTTATACGTTTATACATATTGTTTATATTATTAGAATAACATCTTAGAAAGGTTTTAGATGTATAATAATTGTTTCTTTTACAATAACATTTATAAATATTAATATTTAATTACATTATTATTTAATAATAGTAATAATAATAAAAAATAATAAAATAATTAAAACATTTTTTTAGAATAAAAGTTTTAGATATATAATAGTTTCTTCTTCTTCTTCTTCTTCTTCTTCTTATTATTATTATTATTACTACTTATTAAAAAAATTAATTCCAACAAAATATACAATTATTATTATTAGTGCATAAGTTTTTTAAAATCTTTTATTAATGTTTTCTATATTTATTGTTATATTACAAATTAAATATTAATTTGTAAAATAAATATTTTCTCAACAAATTCTACAGCATATTTCTATTGTTATTGTATCGGTTTGAGATCTTTTATTAATAATTTAGATTTATAATAATTATTTCTATATTTATTATTATTATTATTATTACCTTTTAAATATTGTAAAATATATAAAAAACATTTTTAATGATATTATTATTACTACACATAAAAATATATATATATTTTATTAACATTACAGCTTTTTGAATCATGTGATCATAATAATTATAATATATTTAATAATATATATATATATGTTATATGTAAATAATAATAATAATAATAAGTATTTTGTTAGTTTGTTAGTTTTGTAGTGTTTATGTAGTTTGTTCCGCAGCGCTCCTGGATTCCAATCAGTCGGAAGGTTTTAACTTTTAACGCTCGTCATTTCCATAGTAACAACGAGAATCCTCCGTTAATAATAAACTGATTAAAAACGTGTGTGATTGTCGATAACTTGAGATGTTGGTGTCACTTTTACAGAAGGAGTCTCCAGTGTCAGCGTTACAGCTTTATAACTTTATCTGTCTTTTTCTTCGTCGTCTTTATCACATCGCTACTTTCTGCCCTGATGATGCTGCTGCCACCTCCGTGGACGCGCTTTTTTTTCCGTAACGGTCATGACCTGACGTGACCTTTTCTCATCTCTAACGTCGTCTGTCTCGAGTGCACTGTACATGTCCATAGGGTTGCGTTTCATTTCCACGCTAATTATTCATGACCCTCAGGTAAAGATCGGCTCGGGGTCGGCGGTAATCACGCAGAGGAAGGGATTAACCTCGAGGGTGTAATGATGCCTTATTTGCTCAGGAGGAAGTATTGAGTGTGTCATTAAAGTTCGTTAATAGACCGTACTATCATTATAATATCTAATGGAGTTTAATTACAGTGAAGATGTGGCGCAATTGAATTATTAATACGGTGTGTGTTTTTCCTGGATTAGTCAGTCATAGCTTTGTTGTCATTATTATTATGGAATATAATACTTTTGTTTATGTGATGGACATCCAGCTGTTTGAGGGTTATAACGTTAGTGTAATCTAAAAGTTCAAACTGAATCTGAGTGAACTCTGAGCACAGACACAAAGCACCCAGTCCCAAGTTTAATTTCCCAGCCTTAACCCCACCCGTCGTCCCTTTCCCAGTCCCATTCCTAATCCAGTTCTGTTCCCAGTCTCATTGCTGTTTCCGTTAATTTACGTTTACATCCGGCGTTTGGCAGACACCCTTATCCAGAGCAACTTGGATTTTCGCACAAAATCTGAGCAGGTGAGGGTTAAGGGCCTTCCTCGAGGACCTGACAGTGGCGATTTGATTGTGGTGTGGTTTGAACCCGGGACTTTCGGATCAGCACCTTAACCACCGACCTAGCCCAGGCCTGTTCCCCATTCCTGTTTTCCGTTCCCGGTCCCATTCCCGATCGCCATTCTGTTGGCCATTCTCAATCCCGTGTTTCTTTCCCTGTTTGAATTCCATCCCCTGTCCAAGTCCAGGAAAAGAAGCAGCTCTTTTGTCTACAGAGAAGCAACAGTAGCATCTGTAGGAGGCTTTACAGTGATGGAGTTGAATCATCTCTCTGTTACATCATCATCCCCCTCTCTCTTTCTCTCTCTCTCTCTCTCTCTATTTATATATATATATATACATGTATGTATATATTATATATATCTTTGTGTCTCTGTGTCTCTCGTTCTGTCTGTTTTTCCCTATTTCTCAGTCTCTCTCATCTGTCTGTCTGTCTATTTATTAATCAATCACTCATCTCTCTGTCTCTCTTTCTCTGTCTCTCTCTCCTGCAGTTGACGATGAATGGCCTGTCTGTCAGCGAGCTGTGCTGCCTGTTCTGCTGTCCCCCATGCCCGAGCCGTATAGCCGCTAAGTTAGCGTTCCTGCCCCCCGAGCCCACGTACGCCCTCCTGCCTGATCTGGAAGCCGGCCCCGTGCCCACCAGCTCCACCACGGCACCCGGCCTGCGCTCACGAGGCAGCACCGTAGCAGGAGGAGGAGGAGGAAGTGCTGCCGGTTTAGGAGGAGGAGGAGGAGGAGGCGGCGGTGGCAGTGCCAGTGGTGGGGGAGGAGGAGGGGGAGGAGCAGCAGGAGAGGGGCGCTGGAAGCTCCATCTCACAGAACGGGCCGAGTTTCAATACACTCAGCGTGAGCTGGACGTCACCGAGGTGTTCCTGACGCGCTCGAGTCGGGGGAACCGAGTGGGCTGCATGTACATCCGCTGCGCTCCGGCGGCACGGTGAGACACATAGGCACGCGCGCCACGCAACAAACAAACAAATAGATAGATTTCATGATAACCAGCTGTCAAAAAAAAAAAAAAAAGGTAAAAATGTCACAGTGTGGTGTTTATCAGGATGACATCACTGTACAATCATTAAAAAAAAAAAAACTTGTTACGTTCATGTACACTTAACCTTTATATATAACTACCTGACGTTTTAACGTGGCTTATTTTCCGCTGCAATGATGTGACGTGTCATATGTCTGTCAGGCCACGCCCCCTCTTTTTGGTTCATGTGCTTGGATACCTGACCTCGCAAAGATGCTGCCGTTACTCTGTATGGACGTAAAAAAAAAAATTGTTAAAAAAAGACGTCTTATTGCTGCTGTGGGCAAAACAAAAAAAAAAATAGTACGTTTGTGTTTTTATATTTGCATATTTTGAATGTATTTACAGCGCGTGTGCGTCAGACTCGTTCACACATGTAAAGCACGGTCCTTGCTCTCGTCTTATTTACACGCACATTGTCCTTCCCGTCCCTCCTCTTCTTTCTCTCCTTCTCACTCACCCTCTGTGCTATCTTTAAACACCACGCAGATCGTCCAGCTCTGGGATGAAGCTCTTTATTTAGTCAGATGTCAGAGAAGTCCGTTTTTTAAAACTGTTCCGTCAGATACACAGGAAGTGAAGCGTCTCAGGCTGATTAGGAACACAACGGATCACCTGCACACCGGCGGTTAACCCAGTATAATGATGTCACAATACCTATTTGTATTCTGATTATTTTTAAGTATCGCGGTTTTATAAATATCCCTGTGCAATATGGGGGGGAGAAATCACTTCACTTATGAATCGCGATTCTTACGTGATTCACATCTTGTCACACTGCGCCCAGAATCGATTAAAAAGTCTGCTTTTCAGTTTGATTGGCCGTGACCGATGATCAGACTCGGATATAAACGATTCTGTTAAAAATCACGCCTCTGATCCTCCTTTCTCTCTCTGAGTGAATTTGTCTGAAACCCGCTCATCACACACAATCACAGCAGGCTTAAAACACCGCCAGAGCGAATTAGTCGATAATTACCGCCCGCGTACCCGTTAGAAGCCGCGCGCTCCCACGTGATTGCAGGACAAACCCGCTCAACCTGCGCGCTCGCTGCCAATTCGAATGTAAAGACTTTATAATCCTACAGGAGGCGCACTCTGAACTATTTAGACATTTTCACTCCGTGCGTAGGAGTGAATTATTCGCCGAGTTTGTTTAGAAATAATAATAATAATAATGATGATGGTGGTGGGTGACAGAGTTACGCGGTGCTCAGTTAAAAGTTTGTGGTGTTTAAATACTGCGCTTGGGTTTTAAATGAGTGAACTAATGTTATTAGGAACTGGCTACGTCTGATCACTTGTTAAACCTTTAAGGTTTAAAATGTATAAAACTATTAATGGAATCGGCAGCGAGGTATGGTGACACCGGATTCTCTCTGAGACTGCTTATTTCATCAGTTTGTTTCCTGCTTATCAGATGGCGGTTTATTTTGGAAGGGCGGGGCAAATCTCCTCATTCGTACATCGGGAGGTACCTGAACAACCCCTCCCCCCTCCGCCCCGATGGGGCGTGAGACGTCCTCGCCCTCCGTCACAGACAGCATGATGAGGTCACAGGAAGCGGAAAAAGACGGACCTTTTGATCACGATAAAAAAAAATAAAAAACGAAAAATGGGTTTAAGGTTAACTGGGACAGCAATTGAAGCCGAAGCGTGAGATCGTTTAAACGGGTCTAAGCCGGTTCCTCTTTCTCGACTCCGGTGAAATTATTTGGAACCTCCGGCGCGGTTAGAGCGGCGCTGAGAGGACAAGCCGAGCGTACGCGGTTGTGTTTTTATCCGTCGTTTCCTCATTCCTCTTTAATTGGTTTACGACATACTTGACTGGTTTAACGCACACAAACACACACACACACACACACACACACACACACACACACACACAGTGTTGTGAAAAAGAAAGCACTAGATGAGAGTAGACTTGAGTCTAGTGTAAAGTTTGCACAGTTTAAGCTGACCGTTGATTCAGGGTGCGATGTGTGTGAAGAATGATTCATCACATGATTATTAAAACTGGAATCCACTAATACACACACACACACACACACACACACGGACTCTCTAAAAGGAAGTGAATTTTTTTTTTTTTACGTGAATATTTGTGTTTTATTTCGTACACATTTAACAATAAGACGTAAAGGTTTATAATAACCATCATGAAAGCTGTGTGTCTTTTACAGCTTTTATTAATGAATAAAATTAATAATTATTGAAATTCATTTATTATTTTTTATCTCATCACTGCTTTTTTTCACCCCCTCGCTGAAGCCCCGCCCATCCCAGCCCATCTGATGTTTAATTATACTTTAATTACTTAATAACCCTGACAACATGTCTTTATTATTCTGACATGATTTCATACGGTCTCGGGCTCACAGGGACGATTTAATATTTTACGCTTCTTAAATTTAAGCCTCTTTTTTTTTCTTTTTTTTTATTCAGCATTCAAAGTCGGGTTTCAGAATTTTTTCTTACTCAGTAGCTGAACACGTTAGCAATCGATTAATCATTAATAATTAATAGAAACAAAAAGAAAGTTTTTTTTTCTTCTCAGTTTTAGCTCCGTTTACGATCTCGACAAATGAATGAAGACAAAAAAATTTAAACAAACAGAAAACAAAATGTAATGCTGTTTAAATGACCACACGTCTCTCTCTCTCTCTCTCTCTCTCTCTCTGATGTCATTAAAACAAAAACGAAAAAAAAAAAAAAAACCCAGCATAACGCAGCTAAAACTACACCGTCTGAAACAGCACGGCTTCTGAACTGCAAGTGCGCCCTCTTGTGGTGGACCAGCTAATAAATACCTGAGCTGTGCGAAGCGTTATCGGTTGAAACTGTTTTACACGAAGCTGGCGGCGCTGCAGGAGTATAGAGCTGATGTCTTTTTGTTAATAACGTGTCACGAATACAGATTTTAGGGAAATGTGTAAACTTCACTTTATGTGTAAAAGAAAAATCTAATATAAATACAAGAATTAAGAATTAAATGACAAAAAATGTATTATATAGTATTTTTTTTTAGATGCTTTGATAGTAGTGTGTGTGTGAGAGAGAGTAAGAGAGTGTGCTTCGACAGTGAAGCGGTGTTGGGAAATGACGAAGAGGTGAATGAATGATTAAATAAATAAATAAACAAACAAACAAACGAATGAAGGAACAAACAAGAAACCAGTTGAATAAAAAAAAATAAGTAAGTGAAGCAGTGTTGGGAAATGAAGAAGGGGTGAATGAATGAATGAGTGAAGCATAAATCATGAGTTTAAAAGAATGTACATAAAAATGTGTAAAATGTGTGTGTGTGTGTGTGTCGGGCAGGTTCACCGTGCTCTTCTCCCACGGTAACGCCGTAGACCTGGGACAGATGAGCAGTTTCTACATCGGCTTGGGGACGCGCATCAACTGCAACATCTTCTCCTACGACTACTCGGGTTACGGCGTGAGCACGGGGAAACCCTCCGAGAAGAACCTGTACGCGGACATCGACGCGGCGTGGCAGGCCCTACGCACGCGGTAACACGCCAGCCTGCCAACATACACACACCACATGAGCGTGTGAGAGAGAGAGAGAAAGAGAGAGCGAACACGTTGGGGGGGGAAGGAGCAGCATGAGATACACAGATGTACAGATGAAGAGAAAACCAGGGGAGGAAGAGGAGAAGAGAAATAAAGGGAAATGAAAAGAAAGTAAATTGAGAGGGAGAGGAGGAAAATGAATGAGTGGTAAAGGAAGGAGAGAAATGAAACGATAGCTAAAGGAAGAGAAGAGAGTACAGCTTGTCCCCGACTTACAAACAAGTTTCATAAGGGAGCGGTGTTCGTAAGTCAGATATGTTCTTAAGTCAGACAAAGTGAGTCTTGTGCAATGTAAAGCATACTGTACCAATCCACTTTCCTAAATCTCTGTCGTCTTTCCCCACAAAAAACGTAATCGAATTGAATCTCGCACAAGTCAAACGTGACGGTGTCGTCTCCGCGGCTTCAAATCGCGAGGGTAATCCCGGGCGCCATTTTGTCAAGGATTTTCATATCCATTCGTGTCATAACTTTATTTGTACATGTATAAAAACAATTTTTTTTTTTTAATGGATGGGAAAAGGAATTGAAGGAGGGGAGAAAACCTACACGTAGAATCGAAGTGAAGGAAATGAACCGAGGCAAGAGAGAAGAAAGAAAAGGGAGCCAGTCGCAATGTTCTTCGACATAACGTGAAGTTAACGCGCTGTAAATGTCTTCCCTGTTCCTCTCAGGTACGGCATCAGCCCCGAGAACATCATCCTGTACGGACAGAGCATCGGCACGGTGCCCACGGTGGACCTGGCGTCCCGGTACGAGTGCGCCGCCGTCATCCTGCACTCGCCGCTCACCTCGGGCATGAGGGTCGCCTTCCCCGACACCAAGAAGACCTACTGCTTCGACGCGTTCCCCAAGTGAGTCCCCGAGACACGCCGCAGTAATGTGTGTGTGTGTATATATACAGTATAATGTACGGGGCCGTTGGACAATGAACCTGAAGCGCCTGGTTTTAGACCACAGTAATTCATTAGTATGGTCTAGGGCCTCCTTTTGCAGCCAATACAGCATCAGTTCGTCATGAGAATGACAGATACGAGTCCTGCACAGCGGCCGGAGGGATTTTGAGAGCCGTTCTTCCTGCGGAATAGTGGACCGGTCACTACGAGATGCTACGTTTCCTGACTCGCTCCTCCAAAAACACCCCAAAGTGTCTCAATAACATGTAGATCTGAGTGACAATCAGTTTACCACTGTACGAGTTCACATTATTAACGACGTTAATATCGATTGCAATAAAAATGTTTCTCCGGCGCCCTCTAGTGACCATCCGTGGTCTCATCGTTATCATCCAGGTCACAAGTGCAGCAAGATGTCTGCGATGCCGAGTCCCAGGATTGACAGTTCAGAGTAGTCGCGCGCGTGTGTGTGTGTGTGTGTGTGTGTGTGTGAGAGAGAGAGACACACGTGTGTTATACCGCCCCCCTGTGGAGGTTTTTACAAAACTGTGCAATCCATGGGAGATGTTCAACTTCACGTTCATGTTCATCAGACCACTCTGTCAGCAGTCTCGCTGTGTGTATTGGTGCATCATCATCCTGACACACTTCAGGACACAATGTTTGAACCACTGGGTCCTCCAGAATGCGTCGGTAGTCCTCGGCAGTGACACGCCCATCTGAAACCATTTGGCATTGGCACGAGTGACAATCCTTAAAGAAGGAATATAAAACGTAAGGCCTTAATAGAAACACCGAGAGAGGGAGCATGGTGTTTGGACCGTTTTAAATAAAGGGGTAAAAATGAAGAATAAAATATCCTTCTAGGAGTCAAGATGCACCTTTTATATCTGACACACACACACACACACACACACACACACAGAGCTGTCCCTCTCTCTGACTGCGTGCGAGAGGATAATTGGAGGTTGCCGCCGCGGAGTGTGTTCACTTCAGCGCCGTTTGTTTTAGAAACCGGTGATTACAGACCGCCAGCCAACCGTCTGGGCACCGCGTGACCTCGCAGACGAACCGCGGCGCCTTTTTATCCCGCGCGGGCGCTCGAAAACGCCGAGATTTGTTCAAGGACATCAGACTCCAGAGACACAGCAGCGAAGCTGAACCCCGCGGGCTCGAATACAAACACCAGCGTCTGCCGCTTCAGTAAGGAGCGTGTGTATTGTGTTCTAATACACTGCAGTTTCCATGGTAACGGCTTGAGCGCTGAAGTGAGGAGTCGAGTCGCTGATACGCTGGCTGACGTCTTCCGTGAGGAGAGGGTTTACCGAACTGCTGCGGAAGGAGTCTCCAGTGTCGGTGCTGTGAATAAACAGACGAGATAACGTAGAGGGAGAAGAGAGAAAGGAAAGGGAAATGAATGCAAAAGGAAGCAAAGATGAAACAAAAAGGAGGAGAAGGTAAAGGCAAATAAAAGAAAAGGGAGAGAAGAAATGGAGGAGAGATGAAAAGATGCGAAGAGAGAAAGGAGGGGTTTAACTTTTTTTTTTTACCACTGTACGAGTTCACATTATTAACGATATTAATATCGATTACAATAAAAATGTGTCTCCGGCGCCCTCTAGTGACCATCCGTGGTCTCATTGTTATCATCCAGGTCACAGGTGCAGCAAGACGTCTGCGATGCCGAGTTCCAGGATTGACGTTTCAGAGTAGTCGTGTGTGTGTGTGTGTGTGTGTGTGTGTGTGTGTGAGACGTGTGTTATACCGCCCCCCTGTGGAGGTTTTTACAAAACAGCATAAAAGCATAGTCTTTTTATTTCATTAATAATAACGTGCTCTTCTCAAACCGAATCTGAGCAGCTGACCCGATGTTAAAGTCTTAAACATGCATTTAGGTTTGTAGACGTTATTAAAAACGTGACGTCATCAAGCAGTCTGTGTCGTTTGTCGTCTTTTGTATTAAAAAGAATTAGCGCAGACAGTGGAACAGGATTCCCAGAATGCACTGCGACTGTACAGCGCAGAGGCTCAGCGGGAAAAAAAAAACGAGAGAGCCTGATGGAATGAAGGACTGAAGCGCCGTCGCATCGCTCTGTTCAGGTAGAGATAGAGAGACGCCAGCACCGCTGTCAGCAGGTAGTCCAATGGCATTGTGGGTAATGTAGGAAGTGTTGGAGGAAGTGAATATAAAGCAGTTTGTCTTTTATAGGGTTTTATACGAGTACTGATTCCCTCTCTCTCTCTCTCTCTCTCTCTCTCTGCAGTATAGAGAAGGTGTCGAAGATCACGTCCCCGGTGTTGATCATCCACGGGACGGAGGACGAGGTGATCGATTTCTCGCACGGCCTGGCCCTGTACGAGCGCTGCCCCAAGGCCGTGGAGCCGCTCTGGGTGGAGGGGGCGGGGCACAACGACATCGAGCTGTACAGCCAGTACCTGGAGCGTCTGCGCAGGTTCATCGGCCAAGAACTGGCGTCCCAGCACACCTGAGGAGCTCTGACACGCCCCTCTCGCTCTGTCTCTCTCTCTCTCTCTCTCTCTCTTTCTTTCTCTGACTCGTTTACACTTCCTGTTTCGCGTGCATCTCAGATGAAAGCATTAAAAACAGATTTAAAGCCGACCGTTTCGAGCGCTTCATGCTAGCGTGTAACTGCGCCACTTCATTTCATTTGCGTTATTTGCGATTTCAACAGACAGAAATTATTATGGATAATGAACCAGCGTGCGAGCGGAGAAATGGCACTACCTCTACACAAACATGTATGAAATAAAATGTTTGCGTTCGCTCTAAGAGATCTATAAGTATTAAAAAAAAAAAAAAAGATAAATTAGTTGCATAGAATAAATATTACATGTAAATATGAAATATTTTCCTTTTTTTTCCCTTTTTCCTTTTTGCTTTTGGGTGTCACTAGAGTGATGAGACAGATGAGAATGTTAAAACTTGACATGGATTAAAAAACAACAACAACAACTAAGGAAAACCGGTAAATACTTAAGATTTATTTTTATTCTTTTTTTCTCATCAGGCCCAGATTCATCTCCGCTACATCCTGGTGTTCTGCTCAGAAGGTTGTCCGAGCGTTATTAGACAGAAATCTGGTCCTGATTTTGTCCAGATGTGCAGATGTGTGTGATTAAAGGGGCGGTCTGTTATGGTTTTTTTTTTTTTTTTTTTTTACACCTCTGTAAACATCTGCCTGTGAAGCAGATTACAAACCTAATAGAAATGTTAACAAGCCTTCTGGTCTGTCCCCCCGTCCCCTCCACCAGATTAGGCGTTTTAGACGAAAACAAGGTGGACGAGGAAGTGTTTGATCTGTAAGATTTAAGCTTTAAGATGATCAAGTCGACTTTTTCCTTTTCTACAGTCAGTGTTATCGATTTAACAATGCTAACAGATCTGTACTTGCGCTTTGTTTAGCGTTTTCTAATCAGAATGAATGGAAATTTCCTGAAAGGTTTTCCCTGAACACAGGCCAGAAAGAAGAGCGACGTGATAAACCAGGCTGGTTTTGTTTTTGTTTTTGTTTTGTTTATTTTCTTCTTCAATATCTTGCTGTATACTTCCACGGTTATAATGACTGTTTAAATTTTTTTTTTTTAAATGACACACTGCACCTTTTAAAATAGTTTACGTTCAATCCGGATGTGTTAATCCGACAGGTGTAAACAGAGTCTCTCTCTCTCTCTTTCTCTCTGTCTGTCTCTCTCTCTCTCTCTCTCTCTTTGATGTCTGAGTCAGGTGTCCATAGGCTCCTCCCTGTTTGTACGGACATCGCTGTTGCTCGGGGCGAATCGATGCGGGAGGTTCTTAATACTTTTTGATGCAGTTGTTCTGACCTCCTCAGAGTGTGTATGTAACGTGTGTGTGTGTGTGTGTGTGTGTGTGTGTGTGTGTGTGTGTGTCCGTCTTCCGTGATGAGCGACAGTGCTTGGAAACGCACCAGACTCGAACCTCTTTTCTCTTCCTCAGTCAGAAAAGTTTACTGCAGCTGTTTCCCAGCAGCCGTCCTGTTTTATTAGCATTATTATTATTATGATTAGCATTATTATTAAAATTCATCCACTTTTTTTTCCCTGCTTGTAATTCAACCTTTCAACCCGGTTTTACCCTCCTTTCGGTCGTTAGCAACCGGCGTATCGGCGTAACGAGCTGACTAATGACCTCTAATAAAGCTCTGGAATGCGTGACCTCGGGTCAGCGTCTTAGAACACGATATCCATGAAAGTGGATCTTTTTGCTTTTTTTTTTTTCTTTCTTTCGTCTCCTCACACCCTCAGACGATCCCACATGGAGTAAAAAGGACACCCGATACATTCGGCCCGTCGTGCCTGAAGGCGGTGAAACACCAAAGGATCTCGGTTCTTACATCATCTCTGACTCCGCCCACACCTCAGGGTGACTCAATACTGACTCCTTCCTTTTATTTTTTTGTCCCCCTCACGTTTGCGATGCGTCATAGCGGCGACATGATAGACGCTTATTTATTTATTCATGTATGTATTTATTTCATATTCATTCCTACAAACCAGCGAGTCGGAGTCGCTTCGTCACAGAGAAATGAGTCTTAACGTGTTTATTACAGTCAGACTCTTACGTTTGTTTGTTTGTTTGTTTGTTTTTTTGCCATTCGGCCCCTGTTCACCGCCACGTTGAATTTGGGAGCCATAATTTATGATGCATCTATTATTTAATCGGCTTGAAACTTTGCTCACATCTCGAGTGTTTCAGTTCAAATCCAGTGTGCTGGTGTACAGCGACCAAACGCTGGGGGGGAAAAACCACTTTTGTTCCAAAATTTATGGACCTGACCGTAAATATTAAATAAATAAATAGATTTTAAAAAACATTCCTCTAAACTCTAAAGAGAAACAGCACGACTGAGCGTTAATCATCCGACGCCAACTTACAAGCCGACGAATCTTTGTTTTTGTTTTTTTGTTTTTGTTCTGATCAGGGATGTAGCTTAAGACGCAGCATTAACGCAAATAAAAACGGCAGCTACGTTTATACAGCTAACATTTTCTAAAACTGGAGCTGAAGAGTAGGAACCAAAAACATGTTTAATTTAATGCATTCAATTATTATTTTATTTGACATCAATTCCCCAGTCTGTTTTGCCAGTTTGAGATGCATCCAGTAGGGGGCGATGAGGATGACGATGACGATGAAGAACGGTGCGGCGAAGACATCCGTCCATGTAGTGAGGCATCAGTAGAGCTTTTTAATTTTAGTGTCACTTATTATTTCATTTCGGTACTCCTAATTCAAGCGGATATTAAAACTACGTAACGTACTGATTATTAACGATTGAGTGACATCCCAGGGGGCGGGGTTTACTCAGCTCTGTTAGCTTTTCCCTTTTGCTATGATCATTAATAGCTATTATTGTTTATTCATTAGCGCAGTCACATAGACTTTAATCACCTCATGTACTGTCTCATATCAGAGCGTGTTTTTACTATTTTTTTAATTTTACTTAAAGATATCTGATATCGATCTGCAGCATAAATATGTATTTTTTTAATTCCTGCACAAACAGTATCAATAATGTGAAGGGGCGTGAACCTCAGGCTTACGATACGACACGATGTCGAGTCTTAAGGTAGCGATCTGACGTACCAGTGAATCTGGAGTCGAGCATTTAAACACTCAGCGTAAAATTCACACGGTTCCAGATTTAAAAAAAAACAACAACAACAAAAAAAAACAGTCACGTCACGAAGTCGCGTCCGAATCGCCTCGCGAGCATCATCGTCCGTTCGTTTTGATTTATTAATTTTTTTTTTCCCTTTACGCGATCGTATACCAATTTACTTCGAGCGTCGGATCACCGTCTCGCTCCCCAAACGATAACGCTAAACAAATAACATGCTACTAGCTAAACCATATAAGGGAAATACGAATCGCCGCGGTGAAAACTTAGCGTCTACATGCAGGACAAATTTCCAGTCAGAATTCTGAATGAAGGCAGCAGGTGTGTTTACTGGAGCTGCAGACAAACACTGGTGTGTGTAACGTGTGTGTGTGTATGTGTGTGTGTGTGTGTGTGTGGAAGACGAAAGACTGGTGCCAAGGCACTGAACAAAGCTCAAAGTGTCAAGAGTGTGTGTGTGTGTGTGTGTAGGGACACAAGTGTTAGGAAGACAAGTGCAACACAAGGGCAAGCTTTGGGACTGAGGATTAAATTGTAAGAAAACTGAACAAGTGTGTGTGTATATGTGAGCCTGTGTGTGTGTGTGTGTGTGTTTGATTTTCACTGAGGACCCAGATGAACCCGAGCTCGCTCTCGAAGCTCCAGACCAACGTTCAGATCCTTGAGAACTTATTTATGATTACTATTTTTTTTTTCTCTCTCTTCCTGATTTAATGAAGCTTAAGTTACACGAGTGTTTTTGTCAAAGCGCTCAGATGGACGTACTGTATCAGACTCACACACACACCTGGACCTGGGCTTCTCTTCCTTCGGGGTGTTTTTTTATTATTATTTTTTTAAATCTTATGTTAATTTTATTTCCTCCTCGTCCTCCCCAGGGGGCCGAGGGGTTAAACGGGTTTTTTTTTTTTTTTGCGGGTGGTGTGTTATCGTCGTCGTGTCCACTTACATTATGTTTATTATGATATTATGACGATTATAAATATTATAAAATTCTTGTTTTTAGTTTTTCCAGATTTAAAGTGATCTTAGAGAATAAAAAAAAAAAGAAAAATGAATTGATTACAAGAGTGGATCAGTTTGATTATGTTTCTTTTGTGTGTGTGTGTGTGTGTGTGTGTGTGTGTGTGTGGGAGAGAGAGAGCGCACATTTAAACAGCAACAGATGGATTCTCTCATATGTCGAGATTATCTTTTCTGTTTTAATCGTCTGCTCGTCACACACTGTGAAATGGAGGAGGCGGCCGAGACGCTTCACACAGACAGATGGAGCCGAAGACCGTTCTCACTCACACACTCTGTCTCAAACACACACACACACACCTGCGTCTGTCTTACAAGACCGCTTGTGCACGCTGCATGTGTGGTTTAATACTGTGTTAAGCTCTCCAGCTGTTTAACTGCGTCTGTGTGAGTGTGTGAGAGAGAAAAGCGAGATGTCGATGCACAGCCGGATTTTCTCACACAAACACACACACACACACACACACATGAGAAAACGCACAGTTCCACGAGTCCTGCTTCTAGGCTCTAAAACCTGCAATAGGAAGAAACGTATAATACGTTATGGTTTCTATGGTAACAGCTCATTCACAGGGACTCGGAACAGCCAAACAGGAGCGCCGGTAAACAGATGAAAAATCGAATCTCTCATGTAGACCGAGTGACCCGCCGTCCACTTTAATAGGAACAAGTCAAGCTGTCTGTCTGCCACGTGATGAGATTATTACGATACAAGTACGCAGGTGTTCCTATTAAACTGGCTGCTCTGTGTATATGTAACAGTTATGGAAGGAGTCTCCAATGCCAGTGCTTTCTTAATAGTACTTTTTTTTTTTTTTTTTAAATATAGTAATCTTTATCTCTTCAATAGTCCTTGGTAAATGTAAATGTATTGCATGATGTATGTATTAAGTTCGAGAGATCTGGAGGTACAATGACAGAGGTGTCTGTAGGGGGCGCTCTTTATCCATCCCTGAATCCTATCTGAGCTTTATGAGGCAGGTGAGGTAGAAAGACTTGGGTCATATCAAAGGAAATTTTAATTAACCAGAGAAGAGAGAGAGAGAGAGACGCCGTCTTTTATACCGAGGGTCATTTTAGTCACGTCCGTAGAAAACTCTGAAATAGTGTTTTTTTTTATTTTTTTAATTATTTGAATTGACAAAAGACGAGAAGAGAAAAGTGCAGCGTCTCGGATTCCCTTTCTGCTGTGTCGTATTAAAAAAAAAATAATGCAGAATGTGAAGTGTGAAAAGACTTCTAAAGGTTGAGAGATAAAATCGTTTATCACGTTCGACGGCGACGATGCGGCTACAAATCTCATTTACACACTCGCTCTGTTTGGAGCTGATGAGCTCAAACTTTTTTTTTTTGTCTGAAGTTCCCATCTCTCTTTTGCACTTTTCTTTTCTTTCTTATAATTTAGCATCACTCTATAGAATGCCTTTTTACATTAAGAAGCTTATAAAATCGCAATAATAAGAAATCTATAATAATTAGTGAAATTAACCATTAACTTACTTGACATATACTGTGTGTGTGTGTATATATATAAAACTCTGTTGTTTTGTTATAAACAGTAAAGTCGGTTTCTCTGTGTGATTTTATCGAGGTGTTTCCATAGAAACCAGGAGTTTGTTTTTTTTTGTTGTTTTTTTTTTGGACCCCCTGAGGTTTCGAAGTGATGAGGTGGTGTCTGACTCTCAGCGCTAAATGGAGATGAAATCTTAATGAACCGCTTGTATTGCATCCAAATTATTTTGTTGTTCAAAAACTTTTTTTTTTTTTTTTTTAAAAAGAAGAAGCTTTTATGAAATGCGACGATTAGAAATTCGAGAACTTCGAGAGCCGGAGATAAAGATAAAGCAGGACGAACGCTGATTTCAACTAGACATCCCAGTGTGGTCGCTCCACAGCAGTAGAGGGCGCCGTCTCAGCTTAGCGGGTGCAGAACTAAACAGGGTCTATATAATGGTGCGTTTGACCAAAAAAAAAAGCAGAAAAGAGCAGAAGCGGTGACGAAAACGAGGAATAAAGACGAGGATGAAGCCGAAGAAGAACAACGGCGCAAGCAAATGTACAGTAGTTACGAGCAGCGATTACGGGGGCCAAGCACTTTATAAACTCCAGGTTTTTGTTCAGGTTGGTCTCACGATGCTGTGATTTAAATTTTAGAATCATTGGGAAAATATTTATATCAGAAAAAAGCAGTTATCGTTATGATGCAAAATGGCCGCCGTCCTGTTTGGAAGACCTTTGACAGTAAAAGTAAATTTAAAAAGTGTGAAGATTTCTGCGTATTCCGTATGTATTTTCAGATTTGGCCTGTTGGTGGTGCCGGAGTGCTCGAGTGGATGGCGTCCACTGAATTTTCCGTGTATCTTGCCTAAACGGGCCTCGGTCGCCACACTAAATGTCATAAAAATCATCTAAACCGCAGTGTAATAAAAGTAGGAGGAGGAAATGTGGCGCTGCTGCTCCGCTGGTGCTTGGCCCCCTAAAAGTGTCAAAGTGTCTGGTTTGATATAAAATGATCTGTTTATGTCGAGTCTTCACGACTCTTCTCCCATCACTCTTGGACAGCTCGGGGAAACAAGTCATTATTTTTCACCCTATATATACAGCGCTGCGAAAAAGTATTGCCCCCCCCCCCACCCCCCTCCTGTCAAAGTGCCACACGGAAATAAAACTTGCGATAAGCCTGGAGTCTATGCCAGGGGACTTGGGGCGTGAGACAGGGTGCCAATCCACCGCAGGGCACGCACTCACTTTCAAACACACATACAGTACGTACACACTACGGGCAATTTAAGAACGACAGTCTTAGTCTAGTCTATTCTGCATGACCTTGGGAGGAAACCGGAGGACCTGGAGTAAACCGAGCATGGGAAGAACGTATCAACTGCGCACACGGATGCGGGAATCGAAGCCGCCATCCTGGAGGTGTGAGGCCACAGGGATAGCCACCACAGTATAACTTTTCTCTTTATGTTGGACAGATGTGTAAAAATAGAAGAAATCCGGATTATTTATATACAGTATCCTGGCTCTCGGATTCCGTGCATCATCCGCTTCCTGTTTGTTCTCCCTCCATACTGAGTTAATAGATGGAGCTCCACAGTGGCCTGGACGTGGTGTAATTGAGGGTTAGGGCCGGATGGCAGTTGACTGGCCGCTCCCCCTGTGGATACTGATCGCTCGGTTTCCGTTGATCGCTGTACTTTAACCTCCTGCTCACAAACCCCGAACCCATAACAACCGCTTATTACTGAACAAAACGCTGCCTTTTTTCTTGGTCTTTCTCTCTCTCGCTCCCTGACGGCAGCGCTGTTTATTCTTCTCCTTGCCTCTACGGTCACGTGTTGTGCACAGGCATTTATTTGTCTTGACACCGTGCGTAGACGTGGGTGGATTTCGCCATGGCGACGTACCGCAAGACAAAGATCTGGATGTGAAGAACGTTCTGCTACGTTACTAGAGATGAGGATTTGAGGCTTAAGTGTTATTTCTATGTCACTCCAGGAATTGGTAGAGGCTGAGACGGTTAAATGTTGGCTAACATGATGATAAGGGTATGATCGCGGCATGTCATGTAGAGTCTGCTACAGAAGTAGTTTAATTACGACGATCTAACCCTAACGGCTCGATTATTGTAAAAAAAAAAAAAAAAATTTTTTTTTTTAAAGTTAACGAGTTTTAGCTTTTAACAACAAAGTTACATTTTTACTGAGCAGCACATTTCTGTTATGTAATCCGCCATCATTAGGGCCCAAGCACTATAGGGTGCACAGGACCCTCTTGTCTTCCGAAGGATTATATTTATTATATGGATATTTTTTCCCCAATCTTTTGGGGCGTCTTAAGATGCTCAAAAACTCACAAAAATTGGCAGACAGGTTGGAATCTGCTGCCATTAGGATGCCTGAGAGTTTGGGCCATGGGCCGTAGCCCAGGGCCCTCGGGGGCCCTCGCAAGATATTTTGCTGCATAGCTCATACACGCTTGCACGCATGCACACGAAACTCGGTACACATTTAGAGCTCATCGAGCCGAACAACGTTCACACTGCATGTCCTGAGCTCAACTGAACACGAGGCCGGTTATTTCGGGTCGTGCGCAAAAACGCACTCGGTGGATTTTGAAATGCTTGGGCCCGCTCATCATTCTTTGCAACTATATTTGTCATTTCTAAACAAACGTAGCAAATTATTCACCGATTTGATGGCCAACCTGAGAATAGTTTAGAGCAGGGCCGGGATTCGGCAGTGATCACCAGATACGATACTATCACGATACCTCGGTGCTGATTCGATTTGGAGTCTGATTTTTTTTAAATATCACGATTTGATAAACATCCCGATTTTATTTGATATATATATGTGTATATATATATATATATAAATATATAGTTTTTTTTTTTTTAACCGAATGCTTTGCTGTGCGAACAGTTTAGAGTGTGCCACCTGCAGGATTACAGAGGAACAGCAACATTTCACCACCACAAATGCATTCACGCTCACTCGTCATCTATACCGCTTTATTCTGTAACCACAAATACAAACATTTATAAATAAATTTAACCATCTCGAATGTGCGATTGGCACAGAATCAGTTAATGTCTGAGGCTGATCGGTCAGGGCTGATCGAAGCGTTTTTTTTCCCCTGCATCTCAAGTGCATACTGGAGCTCATTTGCATTAGGCCACGCCTACAAAACTCCATAAAAGGGAAAGAGCTGAAAGTATAAAATGAGACCAAAACAGTTCCTGTAATATTTTTGATTATACAAAAAAAAAACAAAATAATTGTTTAACAGCTAAAGGCTTTTTTAACCCTTTTAAAAGCATGTTCTGATATTTAATATTTCTTTTCCTTCTGACCTCTGTCACCTTCAGCCTGTGTTTGGACCTCGTTTTGTGTTTAGTCCAGTGCGAGGACACAGGAAGGTTTGCAGGAAAGTTTGGGTAAAAAGTTTTGAGCTGAGAGAACATCTCAGTCAGCGCAGCGGTGAACCTTCATTCTGGGAAAGCAGCGCTCCACAGCTTTCCTCTGTAGGATATCAGATGGGAAATGACTGTTTGTGTGTCTTACACTGACACTGTCGAACTTTCTGGAAATCTCTCCCACACACACACACACACAATATTGGAGGACGTCCAGCTTTGTTACATACAAACAGACAAAGCCGCGGTTGTCTCTCACACACAGTTAGCGGCTGATCAACACTCACATGAATGCGCGTTCGAATCGGATTTCTGGCTCGGTTTTCGCTGAGCCGCGTTTCACTAGGAAAAAAAAAAGGAAAATGCTGATGTTAACACGGCATTCTCTAGGATTACGGTTTCACATCGACATTTATTGACCGAGTTTCCCAATAATAATAAACGCGGCCGAAAGCTGAGACTTTATTCGATCAGGAACCGCGAAGAGCTCGCCTCGAGGCGAGTGTGTCACCCAAAAACCCAGTGGGATATTTCAACTAGAAATTCGTTTGCATAGAAATTTCAAGAGCAGACATTCCCATGATGCCGAGTTACAGAAATCCAGATGTAGATTTATTTCCTTGTGCAATTCTTTACTGAATGTTAGTGAGAATTTTCGATCGACCGAAAGTGACTTAAAACATTCGCCTGATTGCCACAAGGTCGTAAGTTTGAATCCTGACGATGTCACCCATCCATGGACTGTGCTCGGGAATCTACCGAGTGTAAAGTGGCATGATTTCTGCGTGGGCGGGGCATACGTTCGCTTCCCTGTCAGTCAGAGCAATTGTAGTATCGTATGCGTCGCATGTGAACTCGTGTACGCAGAAGAGCTTTCTGGAGACAAAGTGTATCATGTCGTTATATTTGTATATAATATCAACAAGCTGAAGTTCATCAGCTGTTTGTTTCTGTGAGATTAGGTTACACTACGCTACTATAGCTAGCTAGAGCTAGCTAACCTAATCAAACGTAGAGGTGATGAGCACCTGAAGTTACCGTTCCTCTACGTTTATGTGAACATCAACAGAGCACCAGCTTCATCAAGAACAAAGGGATTGTGAGCGTCTACGTTTCTGCCTTTGATTGTTCACACGCCTTGAGTTGGATTATAATACAGGCGATAAACTGGATGATATCTCTTAAAGATAAAACATGATCAGTTTTGTAATTATTTCCTTGCTTCTGTAAATGTACATTTAGTTTCTGCCTTCCAAAACACAACCAAGTTCAAACTTGCATTTTGTGTGTGTGTGTGTGTGTGTGTGTGTCGGAACACTGTTTGGGATCGTTCAAAATCACTTTTAGCCCATGCTTATGAGTGAGTTTGATCCAACGGATAGATAAATGATGATTCTCAGAACACGGTGAAACAATCTGTACAAGCAGAATGAGAGAATATATATATATATATATATATATATATATATATATATACGTTCTCAAGATACAGTATAGAATAAAGACACATGGACACGTGCCAGAGGCATAGCTGCAGGACAGCCAGAGCCAAATCCACACAAATGTCAGGTGTCAAAATACAGGAAATCTCTAGGAAAGCCTCGGACGGACAGAAAGATCTTCAGCGTGGAGAATGTAAGGTGACTAGAAGAAAAAAGGAGGACAGCAAATCACTTTGGCATGAATCAAGCAAGCATGTTAATCATATAGTTTGTTCCCAGCAGTCGCGCAAGTTGCGATGTTTAAAGTGCGACGGTCGTTCGAGTCAATCCGGGATGAAATTTCTGGTGAGTAAAGCCGCGAAAGCGATTGACATTTACAGAAGACACAAGTAAGCACAGTCCAATGACGGGACACTAAGCCGAGGTAAAACGGTGCAAACGTGACATTTAAAAGAAGACGGAACGTCCACGAATGACGATCCTGGCCGAGGCGGATCGGAGGTCACTGCAGTCGTTCTTTTGAACATTTAGCAAGTGGATCCTTAAAGGATCATTAAGTCAAGTCAAGTCAATTTTATTTATATAGCGCTTTTAACAATTGACATTGGCGCAGAGCAGCTTTACACAATCAAAAGAAGTAAGTTTGTAAAGGAGTTCCTGGGAGGCCAGTGTTTCAGATGTCAAGCAGGCAGTCAGATCATGGCTCCGGTGTCCTGGAAAGACCTTTCCCGGAAAAGAATCATTTGTTGTACTTTTACCGTATACAGTACATAGAGCATTCAACCCATTGGCCAATCACCGTGGTGTGTGAGGAATAAAACACTTCAGGAAGTTCTGTTGTATTAAACGTAGCATTCGTAGTTCTTCACGGTCGTCCCTGGAAGCATGCGCTCGTTTCAGCGGACACAATTTCTCCAAATCTGTGCAAGCACTTGGTCAGGTAATGAAAGTCAAAATTCTGAATGTGACCTCTCGACTCTCAATCAATGTAGGAAAACATTTGCCTTCTGCAACAATTCTGTATCGGTAATGAAACAGTGAAACGTGATACACATCTCAGACGCCTAGTAATAAATCATTAACGTATCACAGCATGACCTTGGAATTAAACTCGAGCTGGAAATGCGGCTCATGTGGAAATAATTGTGTGAGTTTGTGAGTCTTGGCTGCGCCTCAGCGGAGAGAATCGTTTACCTGCATTCTTCCAGTTTGTGTTTTTTTTTCTTTCTTTTCTTTCATGCAGATTGCTGGAGATTGCGGTCCAGTTCTGTTCCGATGTTAATTTTAGGTTTTTACATGCATATTTATTGATTGATTGATTGATTGATTGATTGATTGATTGATTGATTTTAACATCCACCTGGGCGCTGTAGGATACAAGTTTTATTTTCCAGGAAAGATTTAGAGCGTCGTGTTTTACAGGACGCCGCGAGAGGCCGTGTTACTCCTGCACTGGGTGCGATAAAACCGCCGACACAGACACTGTGAAACAAATCGGCCGACATCGCCTAAGGAGAAGTTCTGGGTCGAATTTTAATCTATGCAATTTCCACATTTTTTCCCCAACAGAAACTATGAAACTATGAGGCTAATGTCATAAACAGAAACTATGAGGCTAATGTCGCAAAATGATAATGAAAATTCTTTGTCTGAAACAATTATATCTTAGCAGCTGGAATATCTTAAATATGTACAATTTTATGTAAAATCATAAATTATCATTATGACGAAAATACTTTTGCACGTTATACCATAGCGTGAGTGTTTAATGCTGGATTCTGATTGGTCAGGACTAGATCTGTAGGGCTGCGTGAACTGAGTGATGTGAGATCAGGTTAAGGTGAACCATGACATATTGGTTTAAAAGGAAGAAAAAAAGAAAAAAAAAAAGAAAGGAATATATCTTTGGAAACAAAACGTGAATTGAAGCTGAAATTCATTGTTAAACGACAGCATGAACGGAATAAACACAGCTGAAGTTCATGAAGTTTATTAATTACAATTAAGATCATACAACTATGAAAGAAGGAAGGAAGAGTTTTTAACTTCAAAGAGCTGAACAATTCATCAGACATTACAGCGAGGAAACGAGACTTAATATTAATAAACATGTATATAAATCACATCACAACCTGGCTAGAAGTATAATAAAATAAAAAGATAGGTCATACAACATTGTTGCTTTTGTTGTTGTTGTTTTTCTCACTTTGTGTTTGAGATCCAAGGAGGAGGCTTTCCATTTCCGCACTTCAATAACTGTTGTATGTCACAGTAGAGAGTCGAGGTAGCATAAATGCTGCTTAAGCAGCGCAAAGTTAGGTAGAGTACGCTACAGTTTAGTTAAGTAATGTGAATAACCTGAGCTGTTGAGAAACTATTCTAGAAAGAACTTTAGCCAATTTTAAAGCTGGGTAAAGGCTTATCAGAGTTCAGTAAACACTTGTCCAAAGTGCTTAAATGCTAGTCAGAGGTCCGTAAAAGCTAATTAGATTAGGGTAAACGCGAATCAGAGGTGGGTAAATGCTAGTCAGAGGTGAATAAACACTAGTCAGAAGTGGGTAAAAGCTAGTCAGAGGTTAATACATGCTAGTCAGATATGAATAAATGCTAGTCAGAGATGAGTAAAAGCTAATTAGATTAGGGTAAAAGCTAGTCAGAGGTGAATAAATGCTAGTCAGAGATGAGTAAAAGATAATTAGATTAGGGTAAACGCTAATCAGAGGTGGGTAAATGCTAGTCAGAGGTGAATAAACACTAGTCAGAGGTGGATAAAAGCTAGTCAGAGGTTAATACATGCTAGTCAGATATGAATAAATGCTAGTCAGAGATGAGTAAAAGCTAATTAGATTAGGGTAAAAGCTAGTCAGAGGTGAATAAATGCTAGTCAGAGATGAGTAAAAGATAATTAGATTAGGGTAAACGCTAATCAGAGGTGGGTAAATGCTAGTCAGAGGTGAATAAACACTAGTCAGAGGTGGATAAAAGCTAGTCAGAGGTTAATACATGCTAGTCAGATATGAATAAATGCTAGTCAGAGATGAGTAAAAGCTAATTAGATTAGGGTAAAAGCTAGTCAGAGGTGAATAAAAGCTAGTCAGAGGTGAATAAACGTAAGTCAGAGGTGAATAAATGCTAGTCAGAGGTGGGTAAAAGCTAGTCAGAAGTGAATAAACGTAAGTCAGAGGGGAATAAATGCTAGTCAGAGGTGGGTAAAAGCTAGTCAGAAGTGAATAAACGTAAGTCAGAGTTGAATAAACGCTACTCAGAGGTAAATAAACGCTAGTCAGAGGTGAATAAAAGCTAGTCAGAAGTGAATAAACGTAAGTCAGAGGTGAATAAATGCTAGTCAGATATGAATAAATGCTAGTCAGAGATGAGTAAAAGCTAATTAGATTAGGGTAAAAGCTAGTCAGAGGTGAATAAAAGCTAGTCAGAAGTGAATAAACGTAAGTCAGAGGTGAATAAATGCTAGTCAGATATGAATAAATGCTAGTCAGAGATGAGTAAAAGCTAATTAGATTAGGGTAAAAGCTAGTCAGAGGTGGGTAAAAGCTAGTCAGAGGTGAATAAAAGCTAGTCAGAAGTGAATAAATGTATGTCAGAGGTGAATAAACGCTAATCAGAGGTAAATAAACGCTAGTCAGAGGTGGGTAAAAGCTAGTCAGAGGTGGATAAACGCTAGTCAGAAGTGAATAAACATAAGTCAGAGGTGGGTAAAAGCTAGTCAGAGGTGGATAAACGCTAGTCAGAAGTGAATAAACGTAAGTCAGAGATGAGTAAAAGCTTATTAGATTAGGGTAAAAGTTAGTCAGAGGTGAATAAATGCTAGTCAGAGGTGAATAAACGCTAGTCAGAGGTGGGTAAAAGCTAGTCAGAGGTGGATAAACGCTAGTCAGAAGTGAATAAACGTAAGTCAGAGGTGAATAAACGTAAGTCAGAGATGAGTAAAAGCTTATTAGATTAGGGTAAAAGTTAGTCAGAGGTGAATAAATGCTAGTCAGAAGTGAATAAACGCTAGTCAGAGGTGGATAAACGCTAATCAGAGGTAAATAAACGCTAGTCAGAGGTTAATACATGCTAGTCAGAGATGAGTAAAAGCTAATTAGATTAGGGTAAAAGCTAGTCAGAGGTGAATAAAAGCTAGTCAGAAGTGAATAAACGTAAGTCAGAGGTGAATAAATGCTAGTCAGATATGAATAAATGCTAGTCAGAGATGAGTAAAAGCTAATTAGATTAGGGTAAAAGCTAGTCAGAGGTGGATAAAAGCTAGTCAGAGGTGAATAAAAGCTAGTCAGAAGTGAATGAATGTAAGTCAGATGTGAATAAATGCTAGTCAGAGGTGGGTAAAAGCTAGTCAGAGGTGGATAAACGCTAGTCAGAAGTGAATAAATGTAAGTCAGAGATGAGTAAAAGCTTATTAGATTAGGGTAAAAGTTAGTCAGAGGTGAATAAATGCTAGTCAGAGGTGAATAAACGCTAGTCAGAGGTGGATAAATGCTAATCAGAGGTGAATAAACGCTAGTCAGAGGTGGATAAATGCTAATCAGAGGTGAATAAACGCTAGTCAGAGGTGGATAAATGCTAATCAGAGGTAAATAAACGCTAGTCAGAGGTTAATACATGCTAGTCAGACATGAATAAATGCTAGTCAGAGATGAGTAAAAGCTAATTAGATTAGGGTAAAAGTTAGTCAGAGGTAAATAACTGCTAGTCAGAAGCAAACAAAATGCTAGTCAGAGGTGGGTAAACGATAATCAGAGGTGAATAAATGCTACTCAGAAGCAAGCAAAATGGTAGTTAGAGACGGTAAACGATATTTCAGAAATTGAGGAGCCGTGTAAACGCCGTTTACGTGTGTTCCTCCACTACGTCCCTTAACAAATAATTGTGGATTCGTTTTCAATAACACACACTAACTACATTAATCCAAATGAGTAGTGCAGCCTTCCATAGCTATTGTAAACTTTTTGTTTTGTTTGCTACACTATTCTATGTATTTGTATTAAACTATGTTATACTGCACTGTACTATACTGTATATCTGTATTACATTATCCTATGCTACACTATAATACATGACACTATGCATGTCCTCGGACCCGACTCACCTGGAACAGTGTCCTATTCTTTCATATTTTTCTCTGTATAAAAAAATATACAAATAAGCAGAAGCTGAAAAAAACATAAAGCAGTCTGAGCTTCACGGGGTCACGGCGCAGGAACTGAACGCTGCGTTCAGAATTTTATCCTCTCTTTAATATTCTCCCCTGCAGAGGACAACGTGAGGGAAAAAACTGCTTCAAAACAGGATTTTTTTTTCTTCACACACACACACACACACACACAAACATAAACACACACACACACTGTTCTGGAGCGTGGCCATGTTTGTTATCCGAAGAGAAATTACAGGACTGTGTTTTATAGTGCAAAAAAAAAAAATCTTACAAAACCCCGCAAATCAGGAAGAATGAGATAATGAGATGACTTGGCATGCTTAGGAGTTAATAAAATAAAGCAATAAAATTGCCTTTGCTTGTTTATTTGTTAGCATTTTGTGCTTTTACTGCTTTCAGGACCCTGGCATCGTGTAAAACACACACACACACACACACACACACACATAATAGTAAACATTTGTGAATTGTTACTTGTGCTGTAATTCTTGTCCACAAACCCACTGTGTGTCAAACTGTTAAAGGAAAGTAATCATGCATATGATCTGAAGTGCAGTTACACCCTGAAATGTTTTGTTCCTCAAAGCAATTTGTCTTTGCATAAAAGGCTAATTAATGAACACACACACTTTATCCTTTTCTGGTTATATTTAATGCTGCGGAACATGAAACAATATTCCAGTCTACCTTATTTCATATAAAACAATAATAATAATAATAATTGTAATAATAATAATAATAATAATAATAAGTCACACTCTTTAATATGTTATTCAGTCACGTTTAGCTTTGATTACACACACACACTCCATTGTGGTGTCCAGTTCATGTGTGAAAATGATTTCTCATGCTCCCAAAGTCACTCTTTCACATTCAGAGTCCTGTAATATTGCGCGTGCCATCAGCTAAGAGAAACTCCATAGATGGTGATAGTGCAGGTGATTCAGTACATCCAGGTGGTCATGTGACTTAATTTTATTGCCACATAACATTGCTGAGTCTCGACCTGAGCGACTGAAGCGACCCCAAGATCATAATCCAGAGGCTTGTACAGTGGACACTATGTATGATGGGAGCATCGCTTCATGCGCTTCCCTTCTCACCCTGACACGCCCATCACTCTGGGATAGGCTCAGTCTGGACCCATCAGGTCACATGACCTTTCTCCATCGGACCAAAGTCGAGTTTTTATGCTCACTAACAAGTGGTTTTCTTATGGACACACAGCTGTTTAGTTTCAATCCTGTGCGTTCTCATCCTACTGTGTGTGTGTGTGTGTGTGTGTGTGTGTGTGGAAATACTCTTACTTTCATTATTAAACATAACTCTGATTTTTACTGCAGATTTTTTTATCAGGCAACTCCACCAAGCCTTTACGTGACCTCATTCATGATTTTTTTTTTTTCCCAAGCACATTTCATGTCGACAGTTCAGCTCTATCCTTCTTGGGTTTTTAACCCGGTTCCAGTCATTTCAAATCTCCGCAGTTGTTTTCTTGCAGGTCAGACAATTTGACCCTTCTGACATGGCGCCTTTTTTCATCCCGTCTTTTTTATTTCTCATGAATTTCAAGTCAAACGTACGCGACCATACACACTGTGTGCCATGCAGTGACGTGCTTATACAACGCTGAGAAATAGAATTACACCGCCAGGGAGAACTTTATGCTAGACAAATATAATTCAGTTAAGGACAGAATTTGCAATTTCAAGTTTTCAAGTAGAAATTTAAATTGCACAGGAACACGATTTACTAAATGAAAGTGTAACCTGAAAGTCTAAAGGCAGAAAAGAGTAAAAATGATAAATACAGCGTGGAATATGAAAGCAGCAGCATGATTAGGCACAGCGAGTATGAAATGATAAAAGATTTGCGTGATCGTCCATGGCCTTAAGTGTAGGGAATTTTCATGCGCCAAAAATAAAAGTACTGAGAAAGAAACGCAAAGTGTAACCAAGTCTGTCATGACCATGGGCCTTACTCACAGCTTTACCTCCGACACTGGAGAATCCTTCCTTAACTGTAAAAAAAAAAAAAAAAGCACACATTTGTGACTGAGCGGTTGCTTTAGAAACGCTAACATGTCAGCGTGTTAATATAAACCCGCGCAGCGGTCAGAGCTGCTGTTAGAGAGAATTAATCAACACCTTCTGACCAATCAGAATCCAGGACTCAGCATCGCTGTTTCTGTTCTTGCATGCTGTAACTCTCTCTCTCTCTCTACCGTATCCTCACACACAGACACGCACACACACACACACACACACACACACACACACACAGATGCAGTGTGTGTGATTGATGGTTTATCCTGCTGATCTGCTGTTTACTCTCCCACCTGCACACGCGGCGTTTCCTCTCTCTGCCAGAAGATGAATAAATGCATAATTACCTGCTCATTCCTGAAGGCTGAGGCAGAGATGCCATTTGTGTGTGTGTGTGTGTGTGTGTGTGTGTTGATCAGATTTGTGCATGTGCGTATGATTAGAAGTGTGCGAGTAAAAGAGGGAACGTTCTGGCTCGGGGTTTGTTGTCATAAACAGAGCGGGGAAACGTCATGTTTATCTCCTCTCCCTCCGCTTCATCGCTTCACAAGTGCGTCTCTGCTCCACTAATCTGCATCCATAAAGTTAAAATAAAAAAGCCACTCGGTCCCACAGCTTATTTGTTTGTTATTGCACCTCGGAAATGAGTGTTTGTTTTAGATATATATTTAGATTAGGGCACAGAAATGTTGCTGTACAGAAATGTTTACTGAAGAAAAAAACTCACAATCCAAAAATCTTTATTACTTGCAGTACATTAATACTTTGTCTATAGCTTTAACGATAACCTTGTGGCTTTTATAACGAACGTTTAGGTGCATTTACAAAAGAAACAATCATAATTTTAAGCATGCGATTGAAAATGACTGTTCTTTGTAACAACGCGACACAGTTTAGCAGATCTCCTACTTTTTCTTTTCTTTCTAGCCCAGAAAAACCAAAGCTGAACTCCTTAGCCCCGCCCATTTGCTAAGAAACATTGAACGGATAAACTGCTTTGTGTTATTCACAGCAATTGCAGTTCAGCTCTCAGACAGAAGGTGGCGTTACAAATACACACTGCAGACGTTTACGGGAACATTCAGCGAGTCGAACGTCTGATCTTGGAAAATCGGCATCTGTCCATGTGAGCTGTACACACACTCATTCACCAACAGCACTTGCACGTTACAGGAACTTCATCTGGGAGTTATCGCCGCGTCCCCCGTACAGTCCTGATCTCGCTCCAGGCCGTTTCCTCATGTTTGGATCATTAAAGGAGTTCCTGGGAGGCCGGCGTTTCAGATGTGAAGCAGGAATCCAATCATGGAAAGAAAACTTTCTCCCTTGATGGTGTCCAAGCACTAGCGAAACGGCGGGATAAGCGCATTAGTGTAGCAAGGGATTATATAGTGCGGGCGTTACTAAATGTGGACTGCGGTCCGGAGTGACGGTTCTATCTGGACCCTGATGCTTTTTTGATAAATGAGAATAATATACCAGTAGTTAATCTAGCGCTTTTGTCTTGAGGTGGGCGTGGCTATATGCGTCACTCAACAGAGCCAATCAATGCGATAGTTTACCGTGTATAGATGTATAGAGTTTGTGGAAGAAACAGAAATTAAAGCGCGACACACCATGGCTTAATCCAAGAAAAGGAAAGTACACAATGAAAACCGAACCTTCAAAGATGAATGGACAGATCAAGATAAGTTTATTCTTCCTGTGGACGTTTAGAACCACTCTGTCTCTGCCTGGTGTGACAGAGCAACCAGAGGCCTTTCACCTATTGTACACACGTGGACAAAATTGTTGGTACCCTTCGGTCAATGAAAGAAAAACTCACAATGGTCACATAAATAACTTTAATCTGACAAAAGTAATCATTTAAAAAAATTCTATGAATGTTAACCAATGAAAGTCAGACATTGCTTTACAACCATGCTTCAACAGAATTATTTAAAAACATAAACTCATGGAACAGGCCTGGACAAAAATGTTGGTACCCCTAGAAAATACTGAAAATAATGTGACCAAAGGGACATGTTAATTCAAGGTGTGTCCACTAATTAGCATCACAGGTGTCTACAATCTTGTAATCAGTCAGTGGGCCTATATATAGGGCTCCAGGTCGTCACTGTGTTGTTTGGTGACATGGTATGTACCACACTCAACATGGACCAGAGGAAGCGAAGGAAAGAGTTGTCTCAGGAGATTCGAAAGAAAATTATAGACAAGCATGTTAAAGGTAAAGGCTATAAGACCATTTCCAAGCAGCTAGATGTTCCTGTGACTACAGTTGCACATATTATTCAGAAATTTAAGATCCATGGGACTGTAGCCAACCTCCCTGGACGTGGCCGCACGAGGAAAATTCATGACAAATCAAAGAGACGGATAATCCCAATGGTAACAAAAGAGCCCAGAAAGACTTCTAAAGAGATCCAAGGTGAACTTCATGCTCAAGGAACATCAGTGTCAGATCGCACCATCCGTCGTTGTTTGAGCCAAAGTGGACTACATGGGAGACGACCAAGGAGGACACCATTGTTGAAAACAAATCATAAAAAAGCCAGACTGGAATATGACAAACTACATGTTGACAAGCCACAAAGCTTCTGGGAGAATGTCCTATGGACAGATGAGACAAAAATGGAACTTTTTGCCAAGGCACATCAGCTCTATGTTCACAGATGGAAAAATGAAGCGTATCAAGAAAAGAACACTGTCCCTACTGTGAAACATGGAGGAGGCTCTGTTATGTTCTGGGGCTGCTTTGCTGCATCTGGCACAGGGTGTCTTGAATCTGTGCAGGGTACAATGAAATCTCAAGACTATCAAGGGATTCTAGAGAGAAATGTGCTGGCCAGTGTCAGAAAGCTGGGTCTCAGTCGCAGGTCATGGGTCTTGCAACAGGACAATGACCCAAAACACACAGCTAAAAACACCCAAGAATTGCTAAGAGGAAAACATTGGACTATTCTAAAGTGGCCTTCTATGAGCCCTGACCTCAATCCTATTGAGCATCTTTGGAAGGAGCTGAAACATGCTGTCTGGAAAAGGCCCCCTTCAAACCGGAAACAACTGGAGCAGCTTGCTCATGAGGAGTGGGCCAAAATACCTGCAGAGAGGTGCAGAAGTCTCATTGACAGTTACAGGAATCGTTTGATTGCACTGATTGCCTCAAAAGGTTGTGCAACAAACTATTAAGTTAGGGGTACCATCATTTTTGTCCAGACCTGTTCCATGAGTTCATTTTTTTTGTAATTCTGTTGAAGCATGGTTGAAAAGCAATGTCTGACTTTCATTGGTTAACATTCATAGAATTCTTATTTATTATTACTTTTGTCAGATTAAAATTATTTCTGTGACCATTGTGAGTTTTTCTTTCATTGACCAGCAGCGTGCAAATGAAGATTCACTAAAGACTGATTAAAGATGCCATACAAATACAAGAAATAGACACGGCCATCAAAGTTCAAACTGTCCACATGTTTAACGTATTTACTGAAAACTGGCAGTAAATATTATATTATATTGAAACTTTACGCTATGAACATTTCAAATTGCTTATTTTTTATATACTTGTTATACCTGTATATAGAGATCTGAATTCTAACACAAATATGAAATTCGGACCTCGGCTTGAGAAAGATTTTATCGACCAGACCTTGTTAAATTTTACCCCAGTACCTCTGATGATAGAGACAAGGGGAGTTTTTTCCACTCAGAACTGTGTTCTGTTATTCTCCACAATCCTGCTTTGACTTGAAAACCACATGTATAAATAGAGGCCACCTGGGAAACAAGTGCGGATTTTAAAGCTCAGGTATTGAGGTGTTAGAACCAGGATTTAATAAACTCCAGGCGGCGGAGTTCTGGATAAAATGAACAGTTTATTAAAATCCTTTGTTTTTCTACAAACGGTTTGCAGGTTATTGCTCACAGTAGATCCGCCCTGCCTGCTTCACCGCGCTGCCTTCTGTAGCGCATTGCTGGAGCCAAAAATGCCAATCAAACATTACTGTGCTGCTCGTTCCCATCACGCTCCGCTCAAGCTCAGGAGCCCTCACAATCTTACAAAGCGATACGAATGTAATCGTGGATCATAACACGTTCACTCCTGCTTATTCGGGCAGACATTGAATTATATTATTCAGGTCAAGAGTATCAGTTGATGCTCGCGTCAAACATCTCATTGTCCTTGAGTGTGATGTGCTGGGCTGGTTTGAGTGTTTCAAAAAGTCCTAGGATTGACGAGGAAAACTAAAAACAGCCAGAGGACAGCAGTTCAAACGGTGCTGATTCCATTATGTTTTATAAATATCCAGGCTCTATATTACATTTCCCCTGATTCCGTTTCAATTTTAAATCTTTAAAAAATGTAATGATGAATTAAATGCAGCCTGTTTGTTATAACATTACAAATAGCAAAGAAACTCCAAGATGAGATCTCATTTAATCTCTTCTTTATCTCCTAGACAGAAATGAGCCATCTTTTAGACTTGAATGAGATTTAGATGTTTTCTTCATCTTCTCAAGGGTGTCTCAAATGTGGCTCATTACCTTTAAATCTCAGAGATAGTTCATATTTGTCTTGTGTGCGACTCACATATGCAGAAATGAGCCGTCTTTGAGACTTGAATGAGATTTTGGCCATTTTCTGCATCTTCTCAAATGTTTCTCAAATATGGCTCATTACATCTAAATCTCAGCGATAGTTCATATTTGTCTTGTGTGCGACTCACATATGCAGAAATGAGCCGTCTTTGAGACTTGAATGAGATTTTGGCCATTTTCTGCATCTTCTCAAGGGTGTCTCAAATGTAGCTCATTACCTTTAAATCTCAGATAGTTCATATTTGTCTTGTGTGCGACTCACATATGCAGAAATGAGCCGTCTTTGAGACTTGAATGAGATTTTGGCCATTTTCTTCATCTTCTCAAGGGTGTCTCAAATGTGGCTCATTACCTTTAAATCTCAGATAGTTCATATTTGTCTTGTGTGCGACTCACATATGCAGAAATGAGCCGTCTTTGAGACTTGAATGAGATTTTGGCCATTTTCTGCATCTTCTCAAATGTGTCTCAAATATGGCTCATTACCTCTAAATCTCAGAGATAGTTCATATTTGTCATGTGTGCGACTCACATAGTTTTTGTTTTCCCACAGTTTTGTTTCCCACACATAAAGTATACAGTACTTGTGCATAACTGCTAACTGTGCATTTGTGTTTTCTGTGCAGATATGTTCTGATATGAACCTTTTTTTTTTTTTTTTTTGCTTAGTCATGTGTGTATAGTTAGTTAAAATGAAATAAAATTGAGTTCTTTATATTGAGGAATATATTCTGCTGAAAAAAATGTCAATCTATATTGCATAATCCTGACTCATATACAGTATATTTATTAAAACATAATGAAATTAATGGCTGAAATGCCTTGGGGTTTAAGGGCGAGGGTTCTCTGGCAAACAGTGCCATCTACACTAAAGAGTGTTTAGTACTCTTTTATATACTTCATCTTACTCTTCACATACAGGTAGATGGACAGGAGGGTTAGTAGGTTGGATCTCTAAAATGAAGATATTTAGATATGTAGGCTGGCAACAACTAACGTCAATTACAAAATTGCTTTGTAATAGTTTGTAAACGTTTTATTTTGAAATCTAGCTTGTTTATTAAAAAAATAAACTGTCCAGTACACCCAGGTGTCCCTAGTTGATCAACATGGCTAACCTTTTACAAATGTGTACATCTTAATGAATTTACTGAAATGAAACTGGCAAATGGCAAACTTACTTTACATCTACATCTAGCAGACGCCCTTATCCAGAGCAACTTAAATTTTTATCTCAATATACATCTGAGCAGTTGGGGTTAAGGGTCTTGCTCAAGGGCCCAACAGGGACAACTTGGTGGTAGTGGGACTTGAACCTGGGACCTACCGAACCGTAGTCCCATAAACATACTTTACATTCTGTACAACTGTCATTACCAATAAAGAACTAAAATACAATATACAGAATATTTTTTTATTGAGAAGTGAAGCAATGAGATAATGTTTGTGTTCAGTGATTTCTGTATACACTTATCATTTAAGGCCAAACCTATTATTGATTATACATTTATGTCCATTTATGTACATAATGTTCAGCATTTTTTCATGGCCAACCCACGTAGGCCTACAGTACATATGGATTATAATAAAGAAATAATTTCTCGCAATTTCTCCCACACATGCTCGAGGCCTGTAAATGTTTAAGTGTCCAGTGTGTTAGAGAAATGTGCAGCGCATCACCAGGCCTCTGTGTCAAGTCAGCAAAAAACACTTTATCCATCATTCATCCAGACCTTTAGGTGGCGGTAGCGCACCACCTACTTTGCCTGCCGCAGATCAAAGGAAGACCAAGAAGACCGAGCGGACGGTGAAGGTGTTTTTTTTTTTTTATTATTTTGCGCCGAATTTAAAATTAATTATTATTGACAAGGAGTCAAAATGTAAGTTAAAACCACAGAGTCTGTGGTAAAAAAATAAATAAATAAATAAAATAAATAAAAAACCTGTGGCGTACTTAACTGAAATTTACACAGCTTACGTTTGTTCTTAAATTGCAAAAGGAATTCAAATGCTACCTGTGTGTGGTTTAGTATGCGGATTAGCATATCTAGGTAAGTAACACTTTTACACAGTTTTTTCTTTTTAAATGGTAAAAAACAGTCAACATGTCCTAAATTAACCAGTGTGGTTTGACATATTAAGTTACTTTTTTATCCTTAAAAAAAAAAAAAGTAAGTTAATGTTACTGTATACTCAGTTTTTGCAAACCAGTAGTTTTATTATAGAGTGTTCAGTGTTTAACAGTAGTTACCAGAACATGTAACTTTAGAGACATCAGTTTATTATATTCTATAAATAAAGACCAATACGTTTGTTAGTGAAAAGGTTATCTTGATAATTATATATTACTTTAACTGGGTTCTTTTCAGAAGCATGCCACCTCAGGAGACCAAGAATGCAGGAGAATGTTCCGGAACCTCCATCAGCACATCGTCAGTCCGGTAAGCACCAGCACATGAGCAAGCTCAAGCCAACCTCTCAACCTTCAGACAGTTTGGAATGGAGTAGCTGAATGGTGTTTAGATAAATATTAAATGTTTTTTTTTTTTTTTTTCCATTAGATGCTAAGCAACTCAAGGAGTTTCAGACTTTGGACAAACTTGTTGGACATCCACCACAAGAGAAGACTGATGTAGCCGATGAGAAAGAACTTTTGACATTGACTCATTCTTGTAGCCCTTACATACAGCAAGCAACCAATTTTCCTTTAAAAAATTTCACCTCCTTTTTGACATTTTTTTTTTCACTGGACGATTTTCACAATGCTGTGGCCTTTGTGTAACTCCGGTATAAATCATACTTTGAGTTGAGCAGTGTTACACCTAATATCTCTGTCAGGTTTTATGACATTTTGTGTCATTTACTGTCTTGGTTTGCCAGATGATGCTGGTGTCTGTTATATTGTTGTGCATTGTAAATTTATCACACTGTATGCTGTTAATTGAGGATTTTTGATATGTTCAATAAAACTATAGTATTTCTCTTTTGTGTTTCATGCATTTCATTTATATCTGACTTTAATCTCATTATGGTATTATATATGGCTCATTTGCTTCTCCTTCAAATGCAGTTCTGTTTCTCATGTACATCTCAGATTTCTCAAAGGTTTCTCAGGTCTAAGGTCTCTTTGTTTCCTAAGTGGGGTTTAGGAGAAATAGAAAAGACAAAGTCAAGTTTTTAATGAGACAGCTCAATTCAGTCTCATGAGACAAGAAAAAGCTCATTTTGAGCAACAAAATTTAGTTATGGGTAATTTCCCCCCTTAAAAACAAGCTCAGCATTTAAACCATACAAACTAACTTAACAAAATAAATTTTAGAGCATTTTACGGAGCACCATGTATGATATTTTCAAGAAATTTGCGCTGGCATGGTTTTAAGACAGTTGTAAGTGTGTGTAATGAGTGGGAGAAAAAGACAGATCGGAGGCTTTTAACACACATTTTATCAGATAATGCAACGCTATAAAAATGCGTTTCCGTTGCGCCACTCAGACGCTCCTGCGCTCGGTACAGAATCGTTTCTATCTGAGGCTGATCGGCCAATCACAGGTCACGGCCGATCAAACTGAAAACCAGACGATTATGGTCATCGACCGGTTCATCTCTATTACAAACATAAAAGTAGTCTTTAAAAAATCTATTTTAGAGTCAGTGTAGCGATACATGAATCAGCTGACAAAGGAACTGCGATTTATACCCGAGTCGATTTTTACTTCCATCTCTAGTCAGCAGGTGGCGATATTACCACTTCAAACACTACACACCGGTCTGGTTATGTAACGCAACGCCATGCAGAAATGTAGTGAAGTAAAAGTACAGATCGTTGTTGTAGGATGTAGTGGAGTAAAACGTAAAAGTGAAGTACAGTACAGATACGTGATATTTGTACTTAACACGTAAACAGATAACTTCCACATCTGCTTTATCGCCTGATGTAAATTAAGGGCTGAGAAGATCTCACATTTCCCCACAGACTCCCATAATGCAGCGTTTGGACTTAAGTCGCTCGTCGTTAAGTCGCATTTGTTTCAGGAAACAAATCTGTTCCACGAAATCACCCTCAGGACTGGGTTGTAATTTTCTTATTAAACGCAGATTTCTGTGGAACTATAAAGAATTCGATGGCATTTATCTCCCAGCGTCTCCGCTAAGAGTCTTTAAGCGTAGTGCGATGTAGTGTGTTAGTTACCTGAGCGTCTCAGTCACTCCACTTTAGAACGGAAGAGTTTGTGTTCGTCAGGGAAACAGGAAGTTCTTCGCTTCTCTCTCTAGTGCAAGGATAAAAGCACAGAAAGAGAGAAAAGGAGAGAAAGAGGCAGAGAGACAGAGAGAGAGAGAGAGAGCTGAGTTACTTCAAACGTTGCCTCATGAGTCTGTGGGATGAAAAAAGGCAAAGAAACAGAAGCGTGGGCTTTTTGTTTCTCGCTGTTGTTTATTTATTTGTTGTCAGTTGCACTTCTTTCTCTCTTGCGAGAACTCGACTTCAGATCAAACACGAGAGATGAGCTGAGCGGGAGCTTTGAGCCGAACTTTCTTTGGCCTAATTTGATACTTTTTTTTACAAAATTGAAAATAAAAAGTATATATAGAGAGCTACGACTAAAAGACTC
>QNUK01000468.1:311576-324076 GCA_013621035.1 Clarias magur | reverse complement strand
AAGGAATAAAACACCGACACAACAGTTCATCAATAATTGGTTAATTATTAACATCTCTAAACTGTCCTGACTAATTCCTAAATAAACTATAAGGCAGAGAGGTTCATGCTGAAGTGCTTAAGCCTGATGATTATCTACAGTTTAGAAGATTCTTCAAATGAATAAACACCCATAATCTCTTATTAATGATGTTCCTGTCATGCACTTACAGGACGTGACTGTGAAAGAGTTTTAGTTTGTTTCTAGAAAATTCTCCAGTGTTGAGTTAATTGTAGCCGCTCAGGTGTAAAGTGAAGCCATTAAGTGTTGAATTAACTCCGGGGATTTGGGGTGAGTCGAGACTTTATTCGCCTTCCCCATCAGAGTCTTTATAATTATTTATAATTACCAGAAGTGATTATGGAGAAAATTAATTCTGCTCAGTTCAGCAGAGTTAATTCTGCTCCACATTTCTCTTTTTTTTCTTTTCTTTTTCTTTGGCTGGGAGACAACAAAACAAAACGTGAGCTCTGGGAGAAAGAGAGCGAGCGAGAGCGAGAGAGAGAAAACAAAGAGCGTTTGGATTGTGAACAAATGTTCGCCTGGAAAACCAGCAAACCATCAAACCAGTCTGGCAAAACCCTGCCTCGTGGACTTTCACTGTTATCATAAGTGTATCAAAAGATTAGCTCAGATTAGTCAAGGACCCTGCGAGGGTAAGTGTTGCCAGATTGGGTGGGTTGCCCACCTAATTGTGACATTTTTTAATCAGCTTTTACTGGGGAAAAAAACACAAGCTTGATTTGGAACATAATTTGGCAAAGCTGCATATGTCTGAAATCATTTGCTAGATGCAACACATTTCCTGTTGTAGCAAGAACACATGGAGTGGTGCTTTCAGGGTTACGTGGAGGTCCTGCTATGGGTGTAAACATTCGAAGCATTATTATACAACAAATCATACAGTGCATAACAAAATATGACCATATGACCATAGACTATATGTATATGATGGCACAGTGGTTTAGTGGTTAGCACTGTATCCTCACGCCACCTACGCGGTCATAAAATTGAAATAAATACAGTGGTAGTCACCATTGGCTACCACTATTGGGCTATATACACAGTCAGCCAAAAAAACTGTACACATGAAAATGGATGATTTATATTATATTAATGTAATATTCATCATATTAGCATATTATTATCATAATATTACAATTTATATAAATGTATAACGTATACAAATACACAAATTTACTCCACTTTTAGATTTCACTGATGGTGCAGATTAAACTTCAGTACTGACAAAGTTTCAGTAAATTCAGTCCAGACAGACAGACAGACAGACATGGTTTTTTTCTGAGACTGGTTTCTGGTCCTCCAGTGTATGAAACGTAAAGATCTCATTGAAAGAGTGAAGCTTTGACCCAATGTACAGTCAAAACATTTCATTTCTTCATGTAGATAGCCTCTTCTATCTGACGCACAGACGGCATGATGTTTATTAGGTCCTCGTGACCATAGAGAGTAATAATGCGGAGAGGAATCTGGCAACCGTGTGTGAACGCTGCGGATCTGGCAACCCGCGAGTGATTTAAAGCGGCGCTGCTGCTGCAGGAGTCAGAGGCTCAGAGCTGCGCGTGCAGAGCACCAGCACACACATACGGAGCAGTGTATATGTATGGTAGTGTGTGTGTGTGTTTCTCCCGGGACAGGTGCTGCTGCTGCTTGAGTGTGTGTGTGTGTGTGTGTGTGTGTTTGTGCTTTAACTTGTGTGTGTGTGTGTCTCAGCCAAACGCGCAAGCCGCGCGCGTGACAGTTGCCTCGAGCCGGCATGGCACTGGCACGGCGGAGGCGCGCGCTACCGGACCCGCGCTCGGACAGGTGCGCGAGACAACAGGAGCTTTGACTTTCCGTTCTGTAATTTTTTTTTTCTTCTTCTTCTTTTTGCTTCTTCACTCCTCCTCCGTCTGCTCTGTGGATTTATTCATTTAGACCTGAGGAGTGTGTGTGTATACACCGCTTCATCACGCAGGACCGGTGAGTGCGCGCGTGCTTTGCTTACCCGTACACACACTCACACACACACACACACACACACACTTACTTGTGTTTTCAGTGAAGTGTCGAATTAACACCGACTGTAACGCCAGTGTTGTTATGCATCACAGCAGCGCGCGCGTTCATTCTCCAAGGTGTTAATTGTTCTGCGGTAAAAAAAAAAAAAATCAATTAACGCACTAATTAACTTGCTAATTAAACCGTGTCCAGATTCAGGACTGCGCTCGGATGCAGTAACTCAGGACGGTGTTAATACAACACCTTGCTGCTTCCGCTTTACATCCCCGAGTGTGTTCAGGACCAGAGTGTTTAATTCGGTTCACTCAGTACTCGGTGCCTGGATTCAGTTCTCAGCCTCGCGCTGGGTGTTCCGTAATGCAGTGCTGATACACCCGCGTGTCGGTTCAGCACCCTGTCCGCTCAACACTGCGCAGATTAATGTGAGTGACAGGGCAGTGATGTTCAAGGTGTTAAAGCAAACACTCCAAAATAACTTCAGTCTTAATTCAGCACCACATCTGCTCACACTGCTTGTTAAATACTGGGTTAATTCAGTACAGTGTTAATGCAGTATGGTGTTAATTCGACACACTTAATGCACACATATGAATGTTTTAATTCGGTAAAGTGTTTGTTCTGCACTTGGTCTGTCAATTCAGTCCAGTGTTAATTCAGCTCTGTAACAGTTAATTCAGTACAATGTGAATTCAGTCCAGTGTTAATTCAGCGCAGTAACAGTTAATTCAGTATTGTGTTAATTCAGTACAGTGTTAATTCAGCGCTGTAACAGTTATTTCAGTACAATGTGAATTCAGTCCAGTGTTAATTCAGCGCTGTAACAGTTAATTCAGTACAATGTGAATTCAGTCCAGTGTTAATTCAGCGCAGTAACAGTTAATTCAGTATTGTGTTAATTCAGTACAGTGTTAATTCAGCGCTGTAACAGTTATTTCAGTACAATGTGAATTCAGTACAGTGTTAATTCAAATTCAAATTTCAAATTCAAATTTTATTTGTCACATACACAGTCATACACAGTACGATATGCAGTGAAATGCTTATAATTCAGCGCTGTAACAGTTAATTCAGTACAATGTGAATGCAGTACAGTGTTAATTCAGCTCTGTAACAGTTAATTCAGTATTGTGTTAATTCAGTAGAGTGTTAATTCAGTACAGTGTAGATTAAGTACAGTGTTAATTCAGCGCTGTAACAGTTATTTCAGTACAATGTGAATTCAGTACAGTGTTAATTCAGCGCTGTAACAGTTAATTCAGTATTGTGTTAATTCAGTACAATGTGAATTCAGTACAGTGTTAATTCAGCGCTGTAACAGTTCATTCAGTACAATGTGAATGCAGTACAGTGTTAATTCAGCTCTGTAACAGTTAATTCAGTACAATGTGAATGCAGTACAGTGTTAATTCAGCGCTGTAACAGTTAATTCAGTATTGTGTTAATTCAGTACAATGTGAATTCGGCACAGTGTTAATTCAGCGCTGTAACAGTTAATTCAGTACAATGTTAATTCAGCGCTGTAACAGTTATTTCAGTACAGTGTTTTTTCAGTACAGTGTTAATTTAGTAGTGTTAATTCAGCACCAGTCTGTTCATTCAGAATGAACAGAATGTTGATTCAGCACTGTGTTAAACATCAAGTTACTAATCCAGTAATTAAAAAAAAAAATTCAGTTCTGTGTTAATTCAGCACTAAGTGTGTAAATTCAGTACAGTGTTAATTCTATAAAAAGTTAGTTCAGCACCAGTGTGTTAATTCAGTATCAGTTTATAAATTCAGTAGTCTGTAAATTCAGTACAGTGTTTTAATTCAGTTGAGTGTTTAATTTAGCACTGTGTGGTATTTCAGTAAAGACTTTATTTATCACCGAGGTAGGAATTCAGTACAGTGTTAATTCAGCACCAAATTAGCTGATCCAGGCCACTGTTGATTCAGCACTGATTCAGTACTCGCAGTATTCAGTACTGTGGTGATGTAATTAGAGCTGTGTGTTATTGGTCAAAGCATGTTAATGAAGTACGATTGAACTTGAAACTCTACAGTTAAGGTGTGTGTGTGTGTGTCTGTGAGAGAGTGAGAGAAATGGTAGTTTCCATCAGATTTTTATGCTTGGAAATTTATGCTGAGCGCGGTCACGTCTGGTAGAGCAGAAATAGTGCGTGTGTGTGTGTGTGTGTGTGTGTGTGTGTGTGTGTGAGAGAGAGAGAGTTTGGTCCTATCAAGCACGATCAATTTCATACCAAACATATTTCTCTTTGGAAAACAAAAGGAAAAACAAACCATCAGGAATGAGTTATGTGGTGTTTTCCCAGACTCTTTGGTCTGTGTGTGTGTGTGTGTGTGTCTGTTGTCATTTCGCTGTAAATGTATTGAGGATGGGTTAAAGTGTCTGTGCACATTTGTTGCTGTGATGTCACAATGGGTCCACACACACACACACACACACACACACACACACACACACACACACACTTGTTCAGTCCGTTAACTTTTTATCAAACATACGCACACCTGTCCCATGTTGTTCTCTCTCTCACCCTCTCTCTCTCTCTTTATATCATACACACACACACACACACACACACACACACACACACACACACACACACACACACGGTACTGCTGACACACAACTGAAAAAAATGTGCTTTGGCCAATTTAAGGCTCTGTGGTCTTTCAGGCAGTGTGTGTGTGTGTGTGTGTGTGTGTGTGTGTGTGTGTGTGTGTGTGTGTGTGTGCGCGTGTGTGTGTGTTGGGTTTTGGTCCTGTTTCAAATTCAAATCTCCACTGAGGCGTTCTTTGTCGTTCGTTGAGGTTTGTGGACTGGAAAGAGAGCCAGCAACGAAAGCAAAGTCTCCCCGGGGTCAGGCCGAGAGAAAAGGAGGCGAGGAGAGGAGGAGAGACGGCAGAAAAGCCAGAGAGACGTGACAGACGGACGGACGGAGGGAGGGAGAGAGGGAGGGAGGGACGGAAGGATAAAGGGTGAGAGAAGGAGAGAAATGGGAGTTCTGCACAAAAAGAAAGGAGGAGAAAGGAACGGCTGAAAAATGGAGAGCGGGAAAGGAGGAGAGATAAAAACTGAAAGAGGAATGGACGATTAAAAAAAGAAACCAGATGGAGGAGGGACGGATAAAAGGAAAAGGAGAAGAAAAGCAGGAAAATAGATTGGAGAGAGATGAAGGACAGTAAAATGAGAAAAATAACGGCGGAATGAAGAAAGAGGGGAATGTATGGAGAGGACGAAAATGATGATGGGAGGAGGAGAAAGAGAGGAAGTGAGGGACGGGGGGGGACGGGTGGAAGAGGACATGGACATGGAGGAAAAAAAATGGAGATAAAGAAACAACATTAAAGGAGAGATTGAGTGTTAATCAGAGACTAATTCTCTCTCTCTCTCTCTCTCTCTCTCTCGCTTTCTTTGTCCCTCTTTCTGTCTCACGTTCCTATTTCTGATTATCTCCATCACTCTTTTCATTCTTTTTTGTCTTCTTCTATTTGTCTCTCTCTCTCTCTCTTTCTCACACACACACACACACACACACACACACACACACACACACACACACAGACACACACACACACACACACACACTTTTTGGGTCATTTCTAGCTCATGTTCTTTGGTTCCTGTGCTATGACTCACTTGCCGCGTGTGTGTGTGTGTGTGTGTTTGAGTTTCCTCCAGCTGTACGATGTTCCCATGATCTCAGGGTCTCAGACGCAGGCCGGAGTTACTCAGCCGTTAAATATAATTCCAGTTGTGTAAGATCTGAACCTCCCGGACGTTCCAACATCTGTGTGGCTTTGGTGAAGAAGTGGGCGGGGCCGGAGGCATACATATTTGCATAAATGGCTTTAAGGTAGAATGTCTCGGCCAATCGTGAACTGTGGATTATATTCATATGCAAATTCTCCCCACACAAGCCCCGCCTACTGTGTCTGATAATCATTTGCATATTAAATCCTGATTGGTTACAGTGTAACACTCGCCTGTGACGTATGAAACACTGTGACACCGGCACGGGTTATTTAATGAGATTTAAAGATTTTATACAGTCGAGGGCATTAAAGTGTGTGTGTGTGTGAAGGCACTGCATTATTCAGTTTCCCAGATATTGAAGGCCATCAAGAGAAAAACACTGATCTTCACTGCACTGAGTATGTGTGTGTGTCTGTGTGCGTGTGTATGTGTGTGTGTGTGTGTGTGTGTGTGTGTGTGTGTGTGTGAGTGTGTGTGTGTGTGAATGAGTAAGACTTCCTGAACACACACAGAGCTCGGGTAACCTCCCGCAGTTCATTCTGCCAACCTCGACCTGTACGTAATTGCGAGGGCACCGTAGAGTCAGTGTGTGTGTGTGTGTGTGTGTGTGTGTGTGTGTGTTTTGTCCTGTCCTGAATGAGCCCCTGTCTCAAACGCAACACTCGGCCCAATTGGTGGAGTCTCTGTGTCCAGGGAACAGGTGCTGCGATTACAGGGTGTGTGTGTGTGTGTGTGTGTGTGTGTGTGTGTGTGTGTGTGTGCTCTCTCTCTCTCTCTCTCTCTCACACACACACACGCACACACACACACACACACACACACACACACACACACACACACACACACACACACACACTTTCTCACTCAAGCAGGCTTGCCTCGGGGGGGTTTTGTGTCGCCTGGCCTATAGGGATCAGCACACACACACACACACACACACACACACACACATCTCCTGTTTCAGTCGTTCCTCAGAGCTCTCCCTCTCTCTGTCTCTTGCTCTCTTTCTGTCTGTCTGTCTCCGTCCTTCTCTCATCCCGTCTTTCCGGATTGATAACACACTCGTTACTCTGGACTCATCTTACAGCTCTGTGTCATTCCGTCTCTGAGGGACAAGCGGGAATGAGAGGGAGAAAGGGACAGAGAGGAGTATAAGGAACAGCAGTGGAAGAAATGAGCTGCATTACTTCCTGTTCTCCGTCTCTCTGTCTCTCTCTCTCTCCCTCTCGGTTGTCTTGCAGAGACTCTCGGCCCCACTGTGAGCGTGAATGGGACAAATTGAGCGTAACCGTGTCACCACTTAGCATGAGTAGGGCGCCTAGAGAGGAGGGTGAAGAGGGGAGTAAAGTCCTCTCTGTCATGTTGTGTGTGTGTGTGTGTGTGTGTGTGTGTAGGATCGAGCGAGTGTGACAGTGTAAATGACTTTCCCAGAATGTCGAACTCAACACTGCTGCCCAGCCTCGATCCGAGTGTAATTATGAGGTGTGAAGGTGTGAGCCAGGGCAAGAGACGTGTGAGACAGAGAGACAGAGAGAGAGAGAGAGAGAGAGAGAGAGAGGGAAATGGAGGGAGAGGGTGAGAGAGAGGGGACCGAGAGACGTGTGAGACAGAGTGAGCGAGAGAGTATGAGGGCGTGAGCGAAAGACAGAAGGTGAGATACAGGGAGGGTGCGAGACGCGAGATAGAGAACGAGGGTGAGACGGAGGGAAGGAGAGGGTGAGACAGGATGGAGAGAGGACAGATAGATAGTGAGATATGTGAGACAGAGATAGAGAGAGGGTAAACAATGTGTGTGTGTGTGCGAGTGATAGAAAGTGTGTTAGAGCATTTGCAAAAGAGAGAGAGCGAGCGAGCGAGCGGGACAGACGTGTTGCGTGTGGACAGAGCGTATACTCCGTGAAGGATGTTCAGGTTTCCATGGGAACGTTTATCAGGTTAACAAGTGACCGAGTGACGTGCACTAATCACGTTTCCCATCATGCACTGCGGCCCTGAGGGTTATGGGACTCTGACCCTGACCTTTCCCGTTCTCTGTCTCTCTGTCTTTCCAGCTGGACGGAGGACAGGCAGGGTCCTGGCTTTCTTTTATTTTCATCTTCACTTTTCCCTTCTTGTTTGCATTTGCGCAGACTCTCTGAGAGAAAAAGAAAAGACTCAAGAGAGAAAAACAAATAAACCTTTAATAGAAAAAAATAAAAAGAAACTAAGAATGAAGATGAAAGAAAGATGTGAGAGGATGCAACCATTTAAAGGGACAGTAAGAGACAGAGAGAGACAAAGAGGTGCAGGCTGATGGACTTCACACCATCAAGAGGTGGACGCAGTACACACACGTATCACGCAAATATCACTCAAGTGAAAGTAAACGTCCTCCATTTACTGGAGTAAAAGTATAAATAAAAGCTCACCTTCAAGTGTCACAATTGCACAGCTTTTCTGTTTCTTTATTCTTTTCTTCTTTTTCGTTCTTTCTTCTTGGTGTGAGGTCGGCGTAATCCTGCGGGGTTCACACTCGGGGTCATCTAAAGGTCAGGTGTTGTGAAACCGCTCCGCTGCTCCTGATGACTGTAATGTTTTGATAGTCGTGTTCATTACTGAGGAATCCGGGTGTGTTCAGGTTTCCAGGAAAAGCAGGCACATGGTCCGGCCGTGGGATTTCCTCCGCCTCGCGTCTGTAGGAAGAACCCACTCGCTCTCTGATCACTATTCCACCTGCAGGTAATCTCCACGGAGACAGCTGCCGCTTACATCAGTGTCCGTTACACTCAGTGTGGAATTAAGTGGACTGAGAGTGATGACTTGCACATGTGAAGAGGAAAGCAGGAAATCTCACCTTGTCATGCGATACGACTCAGGTTTGATTTTCGGTCTTGTAAAACGACTGACCCGATCTGAAACGACATTTACAGCTTATCCAGGTTGATGTACACGGCTAGAACTCAAAACTGAGAAAAGAGAATGTATCGTGGAAGACTTCAGCTCGACCTAAACAAATGATTGATTATGAATCATAAACAGTGTGTGTACATGTACTAATTACTCATAACCTTGTAAGGCAGCGTCTCATTGTCACTGCAGATTATGTCTGATTGACAAGGCGGGGTGAGTCCTATTGTTGAGGCAGAATGAATCCCAGTGTTGGGCAGAAGATCTGATTGATAACGCAGAATGATTGCAGTGGGTGAGGTTCTGATTAATGAGGTTGATGGAGTCTGATTAATAAGATTATTGAGTCTGATTAACAAGGCGGTGGAGGGTGATGGAGTCTGATTAATTAAGGTGATGGAGTCTAATGAGGTTGAGGGAGTCTGATTAATGAGGTCGAGGGAGTCTGATTAATGAGGTTGATGGAGTCTGATTAATGAGCTTATTGAGTCTGATTAATGAGGTGATTGAGTTTGATTAATGAGGTTGAGGGAGTCTGATTAATGAAGGTGAGGGAGTCTGATTACTGAGCTGATGGAGTCTGATTAATCAGGTTGAGGGGGTCTGATTAATGAGGTTGATGATGTCTGATTAATGAGGTTGATTGAGTCCGCTTAATGAGGTGATTGAGTCTGATTAATGAGGTTGATGGTGTCTAATTAATGAGGTTGATGGAGTCTGATTAATGAAGGTGATGGGGTCTAATGAGGTTGAGGAGGTCTGATTAATGAGGTTGATGGTGTCTGATTGATGAGGTTGATGGAGTCTGATTAATGAGGTTGAGGGAGTCTGATTAATGAGGTTGATGGAGTCTGATTGATGAGGTTGATGGAGTCTGATTAATGAGGTTGATGGAGTCTGATTAATGAGGTTGATGGAGTCTGATTAATGAGGTTGAGGGAGTCTGATTACTGAGCTGATGGAGTCTGATTAATCAGGTTGAGGGAGTCTGATTAATGAGGTTGATGGTGTCTGATTGATGAGGTTGAGGGAGTCTGATTAATGAGGTTGATGGAGTCTGATTGATGAGGTTGATGGAGTCTGATTAATGAGGTTGATGGAGTCTGATTAATGAGGTTGATGGAGTCTGATTAATGAGGTTGAGGGAGTCTGATTACTGAGCTGATGGAGTCTGATTAATCAGGTTGAGGGGGTCTGATTAATGAGGTTGATGATGTCTGATTAATGAGGTTGATTGAGTCCGCTTAATGAGGTGATTGAGTCTGATTAATGAGGTTGATGGTGTCTAATTAATGAGGTTGATGGAGTCTGATTAATGAAGGTGATGGGGTCTAATGAGGTTGAGGAGGTCTGATTAATGAGGTTGATGGAGTCTGATTAATGAGGTTGAGGGAGTCTGATTAATGAGGTTGAGGGAGTCTGATTAATGAAAGTGATGGAGTCTAATGAGGTTGAGGGAGTCTGATTAATGAGGTTGAGGGAGTCTGATTAATGAGGTTGAGGGAGTCTGATTAATGAGGTTGAGGGAGTCTGATTAATGAGGTTGAGGGAGTCTGATTAATTAGTTTGAGGGAGTCTGATTAATGAGGTCGATGGAGTCTGATTAATGAGCTTATTGAGTCTGATTAATGAGGTGATTGAGTTTGATTAATGAGGTTGAGGGAGTCTGATTAATGAAGGTGAGGGAGTCTGATTACTGAGCTGATGGAGTCTGATTAATCAGGTTGAGGGGGTCTGATTAATGCGGTTGATGATGTCTGATTAATGAGGTTGATTGAGTCCGCTTAATGAGGTGATTGAGTCTGATTAATGAGGTTGATGGTGTCTAATTAATGAGGTTGATGGAGTCTGATTAATGAAGTTGATGGGGTCTAATGAGGTTGAGGAGGTCTGATTAATGAGGTTGATGGTGTCTGATTGATGAGGTTGAGGGAGTCTGATTAATGAGGTTGATGGTGTCTGATTGATGAGGTTGATGGAGTCTGATTAATGAGGTTGAGCGAGTCTGATTAATGAGGTTGAGGGAGTCTGATTAATGAAAGTGGTGGAGTCTGATTAATGAGGTTGAGGGAGTCTGATTAATGAGGTTGAGGGAGTCTGATTAATGAGTTTGAGGGAGTCTGATTAATGAGGTCGATGGAGTCTGATTAATGAGGTCGATGGAGTCTGATTAATGAGGTCGAGGGAGTCTGATTAATGAGGTGATTGAGTCTGATTAAGAGTTGAGGGAGTCTGATTAATGAGGTTGAGGGAGTCTGATTAATGAGGTTGAGGGAGTCTGATTAATGAGGTTGAGGGAGTCTGATTAATGAGGTTGAGGGAGTCTGATTAATGAGGTGATTGAGTCTGATTAAGAGTTGAGGGAGTCTGATTAATGAGGTTGAGGGAGTCTGATTAATGAGGTTGAGGGAGTCTGATTAATGAGGTTGAGGGAGTCTGATTAAGAGTTGAGGGAGTCTGATTAAGAGTTGAGGGAGTCTGATTAATGAGGTTGAGGGAGTCTGATTAATGAGGTTGAGAGATTTGGATTAGTGACTGATTGAGTCAGATTTGCAAGGTGATCGATTAGTGAGGTTGAGGGGGTGTGGTTGGCGACGTTGAGAGAGGCTGATTTGCGAGGTTGAGGTATTTAAATTGGTTAGTTTTATGGAGTCTGATTGGTGAGGCTGAGGGAGTCTGGTGATCCTGAGGGTGTCTGATGTTACTGATGTTTGAGGAAGCCTGGTTGGTGAGGCTAATTGAGGTTGAGTGAGTCTGATTAATGAGGTTGAAGGAATCTGATTGTTGAGGCTGAGGGAGTTCTTAGGCTCAGATGGTTGGGTAGAAGAGAGTCTACGTGCAAAAGATAAGAACATTAAGTACTGTCCGTATGGATATCAGGCCCAGAGTGGCTACGGAATAGAGATGTCTGTGTGTGTGTGTGTGTGTGTGTGTGTGTGTGTGTATGTGTGTATATGTGTGTGAGAGAGAAAGAGAGAGAGAGAGATGGGAGGGTTTGCTTTGACAAGCCCACAATGCTGCTGAAGGAAGCACTTTAAATGTTACTGAATAGAAGTCCATGTCTTCGGCTTGGATACCAGTGTATGTGTGTGTGTGTGTGTGTGTGTGTGTGTGTGTGTTGGAGGGTGATGACATAGTGTGAATGACATAGATGGTGAAAAACAGTAAATAAGTGAAACCTTCTCAGCAGTGAATAAAGAGAAGTAAGTGTGTGTGTGTGTGTGTGCGTGTGGGAGTGTGTGTGTGTGTTAATAAATTGAGACACTAATGACGGCTTCAACAGGATCCGGATATGGAGAGAGAAGAAGAGAGTAGTGGAGATAAAGCAGTAAAAAAGACGAGTGCAGGAGGAGGAGAACGCTTTCAGTCTTCCTGTCGTCTTGTTTTTCTGTTTAGTTTTTATTTATTTATTCAGAAAGACAAAATATATATAAAAATACAAAGTTTGGGTTTAAAGTTTTATTTTCATTGTTTTTCTTTTTGTTTTTAAATTTTGTCTTCTTTTGTTTTTGTTTGTCATTCATTATTGATCTTTAGTTATTTTTTTAAATAAAACATTTTCTATGTTTTTCTGTTTTTTATCTTGATTTTTCATTTTTTCTTTCTGTTTTTTCTGTTTTTGCTTTTTTTCCCCCTTTTTCTTTTCTTCTTCTTTCCTACATTTCTTTCTCACATTTTCTATACTTTATTTTCCCCCTTTCTGGTTATTAAAATTTTTCCTTCAATCTGTTTTGCGTCCTCCTTTCCTCATCACTTTTTATTAACTAAAATAAAAAAGACAAAAAGTAAGAA
>QNUK01000468.1:294076-309076 GCA_013621035.1 Clarias magur | reverse complement strand
AGAGAGAGAGAGACTACTCTAAAGAGAGAGAGAGAGAGAGAGAGAGAGACTATTCTAAAGAGAGAGAGAGAGAGAGAGACTATTCTAAAGAGAGAGAGAGAGAGAGAGAGAGAGAGAGACTATTCTAAAGAGAGAGAGAGAGATTACTCTAAAGAGAGAGAGAGAGAGAGCGACAACTCTAAAGAGAGAGAGAGAGAGAGAGAGAGAGAGAGACTATTCTAAAGAGAGAGAGAGAGATTACTCTAAAGAGAGAGAGAGAGAGAGAGAGAGAGAGAGACTATTCTAAAGAGAGAGAGAGAGAGAGACTACTCTAAAGAGAGAGAGAGAGAGACTATTCTAAAGAGAGAGAGAGAGAGAGACTACTCTAAAGAGAGAGAGAGAGAGAGAGAGAGACTATTCTAAAGAGAGAGAGAGAGAGACTACTCTAAAGAGAGAGAGAGAGAGAGACTACTCTAAAGAGAGAGAGAGAGAGAGACTATTCTAAAGAGAGAGAGAGAGATTACTCTAAAGAGAGAGAGAGAGAGAGAGACCGACAACTCTAAAGAGAGAGAGAGACTACTTTAAAGAGAGAGAGAGAGAGATAAACAGACAGATGGAGAGAGTGAGTGGAGGGAAAGAGAGAAACAGATTGAAGGGGAGATGAACAGAGAGACAGAGAGAGGAGGATGGAGAGAAAGAAAGTCCACACGGCTCTCTTACAAAAGGATGAAGCAGACGGAGAGATAGAGAGAGAGAGAGAGAGACTTCACTGTCTCTGAGTGAGAGCAGTGCATTGTGGGTGGGGTGTATGAATATGTCATGTGCGAATGTTTTTTTTAGAGACCTTTCACAAACACAACGCCACAATAACACATCGCAACGTTACAATGCAACACAACATCACAGCACAGCACCACAATGTAACACAGCGACACCGCGACAGCGCAGCAACGTAACATAACATCATCATAACACATCACCACAAAATAACATTAACATAAAATAACACTGCAAAATTGCAATGCAACGCCGCAACACCACAACTCAACGCAATACAGCGAAAGGCAACACACAAAAACATAACAACACAAGAACACAACTCGGCACAACACAACGCAACAACGCAACATGACACAATGCAACACCACAACATAGCAATGCAACACTGCAACACAATAAAAACACAACATACCACAATAATAAAACACACATTACTGCAGCACCACAGTCACACAGTAACACACAGTCACACACAATCACACAGTCACACACAGTCACACATAGTAATACACAGTCACACAGTAACACACAGTCACACACAGTAATACACAGTAACACACAATAACACACAGTCACACAGTCACACACAGTAACACACAGTCACACAGTAACACACAGTAATACACAGTCACACAGTAACACACAGTCACACAGTAACACACAGTAACACACAGTCACACAGTAATACACAGTCACACACAGTAACACACAATCACACAGTAACACACAATCACACAGTAACACACAATCACACAGTAACACACAGTAACACACAGTCACACACAGTAACACACAGTCACACACAGTAACACACAGTAACACACAATCACACAGTAACACACAGTAACACAGTCACACACAATCACACAGTCACACACAGTAACACAAAATCACACAGTCACACACAGTCACACACAGTCACACACGGTAACACACAGTCACACAGTAACACACAGTCACACAGTAACACACAGTAACACACAGTCACACACAGTCACACAGTAACACACAGTCACACAGTAACACACAGTAACACACAGTAAAACACAGTAACTGTCACGACCCGTCAAGCTACCGCTCAGCCATGATCACATAAGCACTCCTGTTCCACGTCCCTAACCACCCATTACACCTCACCGCCTCACACCTGTACGCTATCACTACCGTGCACAGCACATTATTAAAACCCCAGCACATGCCACACACGCCACATCAAGGCTTAGTTCTAAGCAGCACATATTAAAGGGAATTCAAAGAAGTCTCCTCACTGCGATTGGATCCATCACGCCCTCTAGTGAGCCTGACAGAATAGTCTGGCCAAAAATGGATCCAGCAGAGGCAGCTCACCTCAGGGGGGCATTAGAGAGTCAAGGAGCCCTCCTAGGCACCCACCAGCAGGAAATAAGGAAACTTGCTGAAACACTCCAAACGATCACTGAAACTCTATGGTCTCTGTCTACTCAGGTTCAGAACCAACCACCCCCTGCGCCCATTTCTCGACACTCCCCTCCGGTGCTCTCTCCCAACCCGGAGCCACGTCTCCCTGCCCCGCCCACCTACGATGGAGACCCAGCCACTTGCCGCTCCTTTCTAACCCAGTGTTCCCTCGTCCTGGGACTACAGGCCACGTCTTTTCCCACAGAGCGATCAAAGGTCGCGTACATCATCACCCTCCTTTCAGTAAAGGCAACTCATGACAACCAATCATACGTCACTCATGCATTAGTGGACTCCGGGGCCGATCAGAACTTAATTTCCTCTTCTGCAGCCTCCGAGTTCAATGTTTCTCTCACACCCTTCCATCGGCCCTTTACGGGTCAGGCTCTTGATGGCAGCAAACTAAACCCGATTACCCATCGCACTGTTCCCGTCACCCTGCAGTTTTTGGGCAACCACACAGAGACCATTTCTCTTCTAACTGTTCAAAATGCCCATGCACCCCTTGTTCTAGGCCTCCCCTGGTTAAGGCTGCATAACCCACACATTGATTGGGTCAAAAGAAGGGTCCTGGATTGGAGTCCCACCTGCCTTGCTTCATGTCTACGCTCCGCCCCTATGGACAGAACTCTACCCTTGCCTCGAGAAGAAATCCCCGACCTAACCAAGGTACCCACAGAGTATCATGACCTACATCAGGTGTTCAGTAAGTCACGGGCTGTCTCCTTACCTCCACATCACCCCTATGACTGTGCGATTGACCTTCTCCCTGGCACCTCTCCACCCAAGGGATGACTTTATTCCCTCTCTCGCCCTGAGAGAGAGGCCATGGAACAGTACATAAATGAGTCACTTGCCGCAGGGATTATCCGCCCATCCTCTTCACCAGCTGGGGCAGGGTTTTTCTTTGTAGAAAAGAAAGACAAATCCCTCAGACCCTGTATTGCTTATAAAGGATTAAATGAGATCACTGTCAAAACTCGCTACCCCCTTTCTCTGATGTCGTCGGCTTTTGAACTCCTCCAGGACGCCCATATCTTCACCAAATTGGATCTGAGAAACGCTTACCACCATGTCAGGATACGGGAGGGCGACGAGTGGAAAACCGCCTTTAACACTCACCGGCCATTATGCAAATCTGGTGGTTCCTTTCGGATTAACCAATGCGCCAATGTTTCAGGCCCTCATTAATGATGTCCTCAGGGATTTCCTCAATGTTTTTGTCTTTGCTTACCTGGACAACATTTTGATATTCTCATGCGCAGTCAAGGAACACAAATCCCACTTTCGTCAGGTCCTACAACGGCTACTGGAAAATAAACTCTACATCAAAGCGGAGAAATGTGAATTTCATTGTTCATCCACATCCTTTTTGGGCTATTGCATCTCCCCTGAGGGCATCCAGATGGACCCCACCAAGGTAAAGGCAGTCACTGACTGGCCAGTACCGTCTTCAAGGCGCGAGCTTCAACGCTTCTTAGGGTTCGCCAACTTTTATCGCCGCTTTATTCGGAACTATAGCATGGTGGCGGCCCCACTTACAACCCTCACGTCATCTAAGATTACATTCCAATGGAACCCCCTGGCAGACAGAGCTTTTAAGTATCTTAAACATCGCTTCACCACTGCTCCCATCCTTTTCTTCCCTGACCCCTCTCTCCAATTTGTTGTCGAAGTAGACACATCCGAAACCGAAGTAGGTGCCATCCTATCTCAGAGATCCATGGAAGACAACAAACTTCACCCTTGCTCCTTCTTCTCCCACAGACTCACACCCCCTGAACGCAACTACAGTATTGGGGACCGTGAACTGTTGGCGGTCAAATTGGCTCTCGAAGAATGGATGCACTGGCTGGAAGGGGCCGACCATCCCTTCCTCGTATGGACCGACCACAAGAATCTGGAGTATCTAACAACGGCAAAAAGACTCAACTCACACCAGGCACGATGGTCATTGTTCTTCTCCCGCTTTCGGTTCACGCTATCACATCGTCTCTCGGCAATTCTCCACCTCTCAGGACACACCCACGATGGAGACAATCCTCCCTCCGCAATGCCTTGTGGCAACAACTCGAACCTTGTCCAGCACCTTGTCCAGCAGTCCCTCGAACGAGAACCAGGCCCAAGCATCGTCCCACCCGACAAGCTCTTCGTCCTGGCCTCCGTACGACCACAGGTGTTAGACTGGGCCCACAGCTCCAACCTGGCATGCCACCCTGGGGTAACACGGACTCTCTTCCTTCTTCAATAGCACTTCTGGTGGTCCACCATGAAGGAGGACGTCAAGAACATTGTGGCCTCCTGCGACACCTGTGTCAGGAACAGGATTACAAACCGCCCTCCTGAGGGCCTCCTCAGACCTCTTCCCATTCCCCACCGCCCTTGGTCACACATCTCCATCGACTTCGTCACTGGCCTACCACGATCTCAGAACAATACCTGCATCCTAACCATCGTGGACCGCTTTTCTAAGTCAGCACATTTCATACCACTACCAAAGCTCCCGTCTGCAAAGGAAACAGCCGAACTGCTAATCAACCACGTCTTCCAACTTCATGGACTCCCTGTCGACATCGTTTCGGACAGAGGTCCCCAGTTTTCTGCCCAGTTCTGGAGGGCCTTTTGCAAGCTCGTCAGTGCCAATCCCAGTCTTTCTTCCGGATTCCATCCTCAAACTAATGGTCAAACGGAATGAATCAACCAGGAACTGGACAAATCTTTAAGATGTATGGCCTCTCTGGATCCATCCTCCTGGAGCCGCTTCCTACCCAGGGTCGAGTACGCCCACAACTCGCTCCCTACCTCCTCCACAGGCATGTCTCCCTTCCACTGTTGTCTGGGCTATCAACCACCCCTCTTCCCGACCCAGGAGGAGGAGGTAGCCGTACCCTCGGCCCAAACCTTTATCCGTCACTGCAAAAGAACATGGCAGCGTGCCTGCAACCAGTTACTACGGACCGTAAGTGCCTTTCAATGCCAGGCAAACCGTCATCGGTCACCAGCCCCTAGATATCGTATCGGCCAAAGGGTCATGCTGTCTGCACGTGACCTTCCCCTCAAAACCACATCCAAGAAACTTTCACCAAGGTTCATCGGCCCTTTTACCATCACCCGGATCATAAATCCATGCTCTGTCCGACTAGCTCTACCACTCTCCATGCGCCGAATTAATCCTACATTTCACGTCTCCCAGATCCATCGACTGGTCCCCTGTCCATTATCTCCACCCATCCAACCTCCCCCCCCTCCTCGAATTATAGACGGAGGCGAAGCCTTCACTGTCCGTAGACTCCTCAGGTCTCGCCGCCGTGGACGTGGTCTCCAGTACCTGGTGGACTGCGAGGGCTATGGCCCTGAAGAAAGGAGTTGGGTACCAGCTAGGTTCATCCTGGACCGCTCCCTTGTCAGTGACTTTCATAGACTCCATCCTGAGGCACCTGCTAGAACGCCAGGTGGCGTTCATAGGGGGGGGGGTACTTTCATGACCCGTTAAGCTACCGCTCAGCCATGATCACATAAGCACTCCTGTTCCACGTCCCTAACCACCCATTACACCTCAACGCCTCACACCTGTGCGCTATCACCAATCATGCCCATATCTATTTAAACCACACAGTAACACACGGTAACACACAGTCACACAGTAACACACGGTAACACACAGTCACACAGTAACACACAGTAATACACGGTAACACATGGTAACACACAGTCACACACAGTAACACACGGTAACACACAGTCACACACAGTCACACAGTAACACATGGTAACACACAGTAACTCCACTTTGTGACTCAGGAGTTTTTTACTTCAGGCCTTCATTCCTGATTCCTTTGCGTGATCCGACTACTAAGGCTGATCTGGAATGGAATGTATCTCTCTCTCTCTGTCTGTCTCTTTCTCTCTTACACACACACACACACACACACACACACACACATAGAGGCTAATCATTATCCCGTATACTTTGAGTTTCAATGGGTTTTTCTAATATGAGGTCAAATACTTTTGCTCCCGCGTGCAGTTTGTCTTGATGATGTCAGAGTGATTAAAAAGATGCTGTGGTCATGAAGAGGTGATTATTATCGCTCGCTAACACACACACACACACACACACACACACACACACACACACACACACACTCTGAGTGCTTGTTTATAAAGTTTAACCTTTACATAATCATCTTCTTGCTGCTTTATTTCGACCGCTACAGTCGCCAAGGAAACTCAATACGTCCAACATAAACATCGGCGCTGTTACGAGACGAGGCCGAGCTCGTGCGAGGCTCCTTCTGTGTGTGTGTGTGTGTGTGTGTGTGCGTGTGCGTGTGTGTGTGTGTGTGTGTGTGGTACTGACCTGCAGGCAAGACTGCAGTCGTTTTTTAAAACTCATATGCAACGATTTTACACGAAACCAGATCACAGCGGAGTTATGTTGCTGTCGTCGTCGTTGTTGTTGTGGTAAACAGCAGGATAGCGTGTGTGTGTGTGTGTGTGTGTGTGTGTGTGTGTTTTCCTGAGCAGTGTATTTTACTGTTAGCTTTAAAGCAGTTAAGCTCCAGGGTGAGTCATCTAAGTACATGCTAAGCACCAATATAACTGCTCAACCTTTTTATAAGATTTAGCGGATTATTTTGGTCCTGAATATAAAAACAATCCTGACGGCTGATTCTCGCGCTCCTGTTTCTGACAGACGAGGAACGATTTCGGTTTGTCAGGAACCTCGTGAATGTTTAAAGTGTTGTTCTGGAGATCGCGAGGTCAGCTGCTGTAGCTGGGAGGCAAAGCGAGCAAAGATGGATTGAGTGGGAGGGGCCTCCTGTTTTTTGAGATACGATACTACAGCAGTACCGCGATGCTCATCCTATCATCCGGAGATTGCGAGTTCGATTCCCGGGTGATGCTGTAACCATTCGCAGCCGAGGTCTAGAGAGAGCTGATTGATCCCACATTAATCAAGGCTCTACAGCCAATCAGGGGCGTCTGTGAGCTCACGCGAGCGGATAGCACTGTCCTCCGAGTGTGTTACTCCGCCCCCAACGTTGTGTATGTGAGCGAGCAATTCGAAAAGCTGCGGTCGGTCGGCGTCACGTGGTTCAGAGGAAACACGCAATAGTGTTCGTCCCTCCCGACTGAGTGGTAGTAGTAGCCTTAATGTGGAGCCCCCTAGTGACGGTGAGGAATCGGACACGACTAAATTAGGGAGAAAATCTGAGAAAAATCCCCCCCCCAAAAAACTTTACCTCAGCATATGAAACATTTTCAGCATACGAACGCCGGAACCGTTGCACGCACGTCCAGGAGACATTTATATGTTTGTCTTTCTTCTGCATATCACCACAGATCCCAACAACGTTCGTATGTCCATTTTTTATGATGCTTAAACAAACAAAAAAATTCCTCAGTCCCTCTTTAGTGTTAATGTGGATCGCTTGTTCAAACCTCTCGTACAGGGATGAAATGGCAAACGGTGACCTCGCGTGATTAGCTAATAAATATTGCGCTCTAATAGATGCTAAATGGTGAGAAATAAACATTCAGCGCTTCCCAATATGCTACCAGACACCTGATTGATTCCTGGTGAGCAGAGGTCATGAGAGCGTTGCTGATGTCCAGGAGGCGGAGCTTGCTAGGTTTTTCCTTATAAATCAGCGCAGCTACTATAGTGCTAGCGCTTTGTTGGGTTGTGTGTGTTGTGTGCGTCGTGTGTCTGTGTGACTCCTCATGCTGCACATGTGTAAGTGAGCTGTTTCAAAAGAAAGGACAAAACAACAGCCATGCCCACTAATCTTAACTTCTTGTCATTTTTGAGGTGAAATCCAGTGAATTGTTGCAGTTTTGTAAGCAAGAGATGTGTGTTGTGTTGTGTTGTGTTGTGTTGTGTTGTATGTGTATGTGTGTGTGTGTGTGTGTGTGTGTGTTCTGTTATCCTGTGTTATAAATAGTCATTGCTCTAAAACAGAAATTGAATTATTAATGATTCATAGGGAGAGAGTCTTAATTATGAAGATGCACTCAGCCAACATCAGACGGTCCGTCTGTCTCACTGTCTGTCTGTCTGTCTGTCTGTCTCTCAACCTGACCCGCTCTCACTGTCTGTCTGTCCATCTGTCTATTTCTCACTATCTATCTGTCTTTCACAGTCTCTGTTTCTCTCTGTCTGCCTATCTGTGTCTCACTGTCTCATAGTCTGTCTATCCCTCACTGCCTGTCTGTCTCTGACTGTCTGACTAAAAAAAACTGTCTGTCTGTCTTTCACAGTCTGTCTGTCTGTGTCTCACAGTATGTTTGTCTGTCTGTCTGTCTCTCACTGTCTGTCTGTCTGCTTGTCCATCTCTCATTGTGTCCCTCACTGTCTGTCTGGTTGTCCACCTGTTTCTCACAGTCTGTCTCTCATTGTCTGTCTGTCTCTCACTTCCTGTCTGTTTGTCTTTTACTATATATATCAGTCCATCTCTCTCTCTCTCTCTCTCTCTCTCTCTCTCTCTCTCTCTCTCTCTCTCTCAATGTCTTTTCCTCCTCTCTTTCTGTCTCTCTCTTTCCCGCCGCCTCTCGCTTTAACTCTAAGGAGATGTTTTCTTCTCTGTCTCTCTCTTCCTCTACCTTCCTTCTTTCACTGTCTTTATATGTCTTACTTTATATGTCTTTTATCTTTTTCTTAATCTTTCTCTCTCTCTCTCTCTCTCTCTCTTATTTTCAGGTTTGTGTGTGTGTGTGTGTGTGTGAGAGAGAGAGAGAGTGTGTGTGTGCCATTACGGAACAGAACAAAGTGGCTTTGAAGCGTCTCTGTGTTTCTGCTTCTTTGTACTTCACACGTCTTCTATGCTTTTATAGAATAAACCTCTCTGGGACGGCCGCGCCAATTACTCTCTCCTTCTGTCTCCTCCATCTCTCTCTCTCTCTCTCTCTGTCTCCTGTCTCTCCTGTCTCTCTCTATATTTGTATTTCCTCTCGTGTCCTTTTTATCCTCAGCTCGAGTCCAGTGTGAGTAAACACTGACAGTGCGGCGTGTTTGGCAGCGAGGCGATGTCTGTGCACCTAACAAACAGAGAGCGAGACATATGTATCAGAGTGGGACAAATGAAGTGAGACACGCAGGAATAATAAACCACCGCTACTGAACTGAGAGAGAGAGAAAGAAAGAGAGATGGAAGCTAAAGGGAAACTAAAGGGAAGATAGAGGCATGGAGAGACACGGGGGGGCGGATAGAGAGTGAGAAAGATGGGCAGAAAGAGAGGGAGAGAAGGAGTGAGCAAGGGAGCGAGAAAAAACATAGGGGACGATAAAGACAGGAGAAAGAAAGTGAGATTGTGAGAGACAAAGGGACACAAAAGAGTGAGATGGAGGCAAAGTGGCAGACAGGCAGAGAAACTGAAGACTCTGTGTGTGTGTGTGTGTGTGTGTGTGTGTGTGTGTGTGGTTAGTCAGTAAGGAGACGTGGCGTGTCGTCCGCACTGGAGAAGAAACGATGTGGTCAGTTTTCTGAAATTGGATTCGTGCGCACGGAGTAGCGGCTTCCTGATGATAAATCGGAAAACTGTCTGTCTGTATGTGTACATGAACATGTAAAGTACTCGACGTCAGTGTGTGTCTGTGAGTGTGTGTGTCTGAGTGTGTTGTGGTCAGGTCCATTTCCCTGGCAAATTAAAATCAGCAGCTCCTGAAAAGAGACATATTGGGGTCTCTGCGTGTGGTTGTGTTGGTGTGTGTGTGTGTGTGTGTGTGTGTGTGTGTGTGTGTGAGATGGATTCAGCCTGATTAGTCACGTTTCTGTTCGGATTTCTTGACTTGTCTGATTCATACCTGATATCTGATATGATATTGACTGTCTGATGTCTGATTCATGCCAAGAACTTTATACGATGTATAACGATGGAACTTTTTAAAGACCTATATATATGTGTGTGTGTGTCTGTGTGTGTGTGTGTGTGTCATTCTAGGAGGCGTTATTAATGTTACACCAGGAGCCGTTATTAATATTAATGTTGGCGCATAGAAATGTAAGAATGTAAGTGCGGGTCTGCGGTTGGCTCCTAAACACACTCACAAACACACACTTTCCTTGTTTTATATTCTGCAAAAGTCACCATAATGAGAAAGTCCCAGAATGCAGTGCTGCTAGACAACGCTTCGTTAGTGATGTACAATTTGTATTAGCTGTATCTGCGCCTGCACACGGCAACGTTCCGCTACATTCAGATGAGGCTTCAACTTAAACTCGGTTTGTTTCGGCTTGTTAACCTCCCAAAGTGCGATTACTTCTAGACCAAAAATACAGTTTAAATCGTTTTCCAGAATGAACAAATGCAGTACTGAACGCATTAGGTAGCATGTTCAGATGACGGGTAGCATGTTTCGATGACATGTTTTGAAAATAGGTAGCATGTTTTGATAACCGTCACATGCTTTCATGATAGGTAGCATGCTTTGATAATAGGTAGCAAGATTCGATGATAGGTAGCATGCTTTGATGCGCAGCACAGTTCGATGGCAGTAGAATGTTTTGATGATAGGTAGCATGTTTTGATCATAGTTTGCAGGTGTGGAAGCAGGCTCAGAATGAACTGGATTGCCTTTAGTTTGCATTTCTTTGCGATGCCTCTACCCTTTTTTTAACTGATGCTTTCAACATTACCCTAACCCTACTCCCCCACCTTCGAGCATGGAGAGTGGCATATAGAAAAGTGCTCCAAAGCTACGGTTGGCATGTGTTGAAACATGCTATCTATTAGCAAAACATTTACTTTTTATCAAAGCATGCTACCTATCATAAAAACATGTGATTGTTATCAAAACGTGCTACCTATTTTATGCATTCCATTTACATCACAACATTTTGTTTTTTCAACATGTCAGTACTGATATTTTATACAAAAACATATGTTTGCTTTTGATTATTCAACTTTGTTTATTTACAGTTAATTTACGGTGTTGCGTGGCACCAATCTCATTCCATATTCGAACACAAAAGTGCTAAAGAGCTATCCTTTCCTTGTGTTGAAACATGCTACCTATTATTATTTAATTTATTATCAAAACATACTACCTAACACACTTAACCATAAAAAACATATCTATCTATATATATATATATATATATATATATATATATATATATATATATATATTTGGTTTAGCTGCACAACATAGAAGTTTGCTGATAGTTCGCTGACATCTGAAAGCAACTTATTTGCATTTTAACTTTTGACTCTGATTAATAATGCTTTCGTTTTGTGATAATTTTGCTAATTTTAGTAGAAACATAGATGGATTTTTTATTATTATTATTATTATTATTATTATTATTATTATTATTATTATCTAACGGGAAATTGTAATGTTACAGCAGCAAGTTTACAGATTATACAAGAAGATACCGTACAAAGCACCATGGTGTAGAAGAATATTAATACTAGGTTCAAATTGAAAATTACAACGATAAAAAATATTATCTTCTATTATAAACTTTTTCCGCATGAAAGCTGGAGATTTCCGAGTCGGCCATGTTGATACGACGTCTGAGCGGATGAAGTCGTGAGCAGTAGTGCGGTTTTCTCCAGATGCCGCGTGTGAGAGCCGGTGATCAGGGACGAGTGATGATCAGACTCGGGCCGGGAGGTCTGTTAGGATCATTTTACAACCTCGAAATCTTTTATGCTGAAAGTCTCTCCGTCTGCTTTTTAATGGTTTGTAAACACTGGTGTCGTGTCTGTTAAATCGGGAACTCTTGCGTTCCTGAAAACCTCTTAACCGTTTCGAGAATGTGGCACTTTGTTATCTCAGAGCGGGAGAGGGAGAGAGAGAGAGGGAGGGATAAACAAATACCCCGCTGTTGATGGAAGACTTACAGAGTTGTCCTGAAGAATGAGCCGTTTCACCGGCGGTCCCCTGGGACCCCGGGCTGAGTAAAGGCGCTAAAGCTAAAGCTCTCCTGAGCGTCGTTATTAACCGCCTCGTTATTGTGAGTGATGACGGACTGACAATAACGGCTGAACACCGAGCGCGACACAACGCTAGGAAGGCTGCTTATCTGTGTGTGTCTGCGTGTGTGTGTGTGTGTGTGTGTGTGTGTTGGTGAGATTGTATTTTTAATCTTTCCTCTGCTTAATATAGAGAGGTAGAACAGTCTGGAAAGCAAAGATAGAGTTGCATCACATCACTGCTTTTATTAGCATGCTGTGTGTGTGTGTGTGTGTGTGTGTGTGTGTGTGTGTGTGTGTGTGTGTGTGTGCACTTGGCGATATAATTAAGCTGAGTCCTGAGGGTCTTTTCTCTCCAGCTCTGTCCAAGTGTGTGTCGGAGCACATGACTGTTGTGTGTGTGTGTGTGTGTGTGTGTGTGTGTGTGTGTGTGTGTGTGTGTGTGTGTGCATGGTATATAAATGTGTGTGTGTCTGTATGTTTGTCCAGTTCAATGTGTGTGTGTGTGTGTGTGTGTGTGTGTGTGTGTGTGTGTGGAAAGAACTGGAGGGAAAGGGTGCACTGAAGGCCAGAACAATACGTAGATCTCTCAACACATCTCTCTCTCTCTCTCACACACACACACACACACACACACACACACACACACACACACACACACACAAGTAGAGATGTCAATTAAGATCAGTAGAAATTGAGAGCTAGAATCTGTGTGTGTGAGTGTGTGTGTGTGAGTGTGTGTGTGCTTGCATGGATTTTTTTTTTTACTCAGATAGAATGTCTCCTTGGCCCTGAGGATTTTCTGTGTTGAATCCAGCTAAGCCAGTGTGTGTGTGTGTGTGTGTGTGTGTGTGTGTGTGTGTGTGTGTGTGTGTGTGTGTGAGAGAGAGAGAGCGAGAGAGAGAGAGAGAGAGAGAGAGGATCCAAAAAAAGATATTATACCCCATGGAAATATACTTGTCTCTGATTGGCTGGCAGGCGTGTGTGTGTGTGTTGTGTGTGTGTGTGTGTGTGTGTGTGTGTGTGTGTGTGTGTGTGTGTGCGCGCGTGTGTGCGCGCGTGTGTGCGCGTGTGTGCGCGCGTGTGTGTGTGTGTGTGTGTGTTTGTGTGTGTGATATGTGTGCGTGTTTCATGTCCTGAGTTTAATCACCGTTTTAAATCATTGTTCTTGATGCCACTGGACAGCCATGTTGGAATGGAGTAACCATGGCAACGATCAGGTCACTGATCAGGTCACATCTTTTAAGATGAAATATGAAAATTTAGGAAGAAACAGGAAGTAGGTTGTGTGTGTGTTTGCGCGTGTGTGTGTGCAAAATCAAGGCAGAAAGCTTTAACATCCTTTAATGTGTAACCAGGACGACAGGATACGTTTGTAACTCGTCATATATTTGAGTTATATATTTCTCTTTACAACATCACAATTTTCAGGATATTTATTTATTTTATTACGTATTAAAGAATGACATCTCACAGTTTATTTATTTATTTATTTATTTTGTTGTTGTTGTTTTTCTGTTACATCACATGTTCGCTCATCTTCTTCATTTTCTCTTTTTAGAAGTTAGCAAGAAAAAAAAAAAACAATGGCCGCTTGTCATGTGACCGAGACGCCGGGAAGACGCGGAAAATTCTCATGTGTTGAAAAAATAATGTTACACTGACACTGGAGACTCCTTCCATTAAAAATAAAATAGATTAATAAAGCTTTACATGTCCAGGGGAGTGAGCTGTTGCTATAGAAACGATGGAAAGTTTGCATAATCGACACCTCCTGACCAATCAGAATCCGGAGCAGATCTCACACACACACACTCCTCCACTTTTCTTTACCATCTTGTTTGACTTTATTCGACTCGTTCGTGTGTGAACGCTGCAGCAAATCGAGTGAATTCGAGTTCATTTCTCAGAACAGCGACTCTCCGCACTTTATTTCTATTTATTCAGATGAGACATCTTGCAGTGTGTGTGTGTATGTGTGTGTATGTGTGTGTGTGTGTGTGTGTGTGTTTTCTGAGGTCGACTTGCATGTGGAGAAAACAGACCTCCACATGACCAGGTTTAACACACACACACACACACTGAGTGGAATTACAGGGACCGTGTGTTTCCCGCTGCAGGGATCACACACTGATGATGTGTGTGTGTGTGTGTGTGTGTGTGTGTGTGGGTTACTCTTTGACTGCTCTACAGAATGCATTATTTTTAACACACACACACACACACACACACACACACACACACACACACACACCCACAGGCTGTAACTGATCCTTTCATAAATGTAATGAAAGCTTCGCTGCGATGTGATTTCAATAAAATGTATTATTCAGTTACTTTAAGCTCTTTTTTGGTCACATGACCGTTTCCTGGTAGCCTCCATATTTACATATTTTATTTTAATTTATAGCGGGGGATTATAAAAATATCCAAAATAACCCTCAGGTTTATGTTTGTGTTTGTGTAGATAAACAGCAGCGTCGCTTCATCAGATCGAGGTTTGCTGTTAGCCATGTAGCTAGTGTTAGCTGGACCAACGTGCATATGCACAGTGTTTTCTGTGATTCAGGGCGGGACTTTGTGACAGAGGGCGTGGCTGCGTGAGAAAGGGCGTGGCTGTATGAGTCAGGACAGTGTGACGAAGGGTGAGCCTGTAGCGTATGGGGCGTGGCTGTGTGGAAGTGGTGTGACTGCATGTGAGGCAGGGCGTGGCTGTGTGTGGCAGGGCGTGGCAGTGTGAGGCAGGGCGTGGCTGTAGGATGCAGGGAGGGGTGAGCGAGAGAGGGCGGAGCTGCAGCATGTGGGGTGTGACTGTGTGATATAGGGTGGGGCTGCGGGATGCAGGGCGGGGCAGCGTGAGTCTGGACGTCTGGGCGATGC
>QNUK01000468.1:279076-289076 GCA_013621035.1 Clarias magur | reverse complement strand
TCGGACGATCCGATTGGACGCCATCCTGACCTCACGGTCTCGACTCATCAAGCACCCTGACCCCATGCAGCAGCTCAGCGTCGGCACCCACAGTAGGAGAATGATGCAGTAAAGAACGAATAATAATGAAGAAAAAAGAGAGGAAGTGAAAGAAAGAAGTGGAATGAGAGAAGAGACGAAAGAAAAGAGGAGTAAAACAAGGACAAAAAGAGTGAGAGAACAAAGTCAAACTACGTTAAAATGAAAAGGATGGAAAAGAAAATAATAAGAGCGAAGTAAAAGGAAAAGTGGAGTACATAAAAAGAAAGAAGAAGCTGAGAGACGTGTAAACAAAGACGTCCAAAATAAGAGAGAACAAAGCCCCAGGAAAAAAGGTGAGAAGATTAAGAACATTAAAAAGAAAGAAGGAAAAACAAAAGAAACAGGAAACAAGAAACAAGAAAGAAAAGATGAGAGAAGACAAAAAGGAAAAGTGGAGTGAATAAAGTTGAAAAAGGAGAGAGTATGGAAAATAAAGCAAAAATGGAAAAAGTAAGTAAATAAAAAAGAATGAGAGAAAAAAACAAAAAAGGAAAATAAAGCAAAAGAAAGAAGGAATATGAAACTATGAAAAAACAAAGGAGTAGAAAGTGAGAAAATGAGGTAAAACAAGGGGAAAGAGAATAGAAAAGGATAAAGAGTAAAGAAAGAAAATGTGAAACTCGGAGGTAAACAAAAAAAAAAGAAAATAAAAAGGAACATAGAGAAAATGTAAATAGCAAGGTAAATGTAAAAAACAAGGACTTTGTTCCTTGAAATATGAGAAAATAAAAAAGATGTAGAATAAAAAGATCAAAAGAATAAAAAAGAAAGAAATGTAAGAAAGGTGGAAGTGAGGGAGAGAGACGGGTGAAAAATCAGTGAGACATGAGAAAAGAATAGAATGTGAAAAACGATAAGAGGAAAAGAGAGAGAGATACAGAAATAGATGGAGCAGTAGGAGGTCAGCGCAGGGTGTGTGTGTGTGTGTGTGTGTGTGTGTGTGTGTGTGTTAGGGGCAGATGGTGTATCTTGGACGGAGTGAAGGAAGAGAGAGAGAGAGACAGTTTGAGAGAGCAAGAAAGAGAGAGAGAGACAAAAAATGAGGGACAACTTTATTAATGGGTGGAGAGAAATTGATGGAGTGTAAAAAAGTGTGTGTGTGTGTGTGTGTGTGTGTGTGTGTGTGTGTGCGCTCAGAGTGTTTCTTACTCTAATAAAATTGCTTTTCCTATCTTTGCTAACAGTTTCCACGGTAACAGGACGGAGGGGCGGGGTAAGGGGTGTACATAATGGGACAGCAAACATTTTGGGTCTCTCTCTCTCTCTTTCTGTCTGTCTCACCCCTCACACACACACACACACACACACACACTCACTCACTCACTGCACTAAGTGATATCTACTATCCATCTGGATTATATAATTTTTTTATCTAGAAACCAGAAGTGATGTCACACATGAGGAAGTGATGTCACACATGAGGAAGTGATGTCACACATGAGGAAGTGATGTCACACATGAGGAAGTGATGTCACACATGAGGAAGTGATGTCATACATGGTTGTAATCTGATCAGGATTTAAGTTGATCAGAATTCAACCATGTTGTAAAGGTGTGTGTGTGTGTGTGTGTGTGTGTGTGTGTGTGTGTGTGTGTGTGTGTGTGTGTGTGAGTGAGGCATTTATATAAAGCCCCATTACGGTTCTGATGGCAGTCCGGATGGTGCCGGCGCCGGATGAATGTGTTATATTTCTGGCCCGTTTAATGTAGTAGCGCCTGTGATAAAGGACACGAGCGAGCGCCAGCGTGAGACCTGATCTCCACTACACACTGCGCACTACACACCACACTGGCTGTATTCCAAATACAGTTCAGAGATCATGGGGTGTTGACATACTGTGTCTCAAATTTGCGATGGCTAGTGAGCTTGAACTTTTCTAAATTCTATTTAGGATTCCTCCTCCTGCTCGTCTTCCTCTCTACACTTAATGGTTATTGTAACATGGTCTCATCTCAATCCCCTTTCACACCCCCTTGACTTTCTTTCAAGACTTCCTGTTAGAATTTTAGGTTCAGATGCACTACTTTTATTCTGGATGGAGTTTGTAAGATGAGGCACAGAGGGATTGAGTCGACATCCACGTAGGGTTTAGGAGCAGAACTCTGGAATTTAGGAGCCGGATAATGGACAGTAGGAGCATGACTTTGGACTTTTGGAGCAGATTTTGGGACTTGAGGAGCAGTACTTGGGACTTTAGGAGTAGGACTCTGGACGTTAGGAGCAGAATTTGGGACTTTAGGAGCAGACCTGTGGACTTTAGGAGCACAAATGGGGACTTTAGGAGCAGGATTCAGGACTTTAGGAGCAGAACTCAGGCCTTTAGGAGCAGGGGAATGGACTCTAGCAGCAGGCTTTTGGACTTTAGGAGGAGATTTCGGGACTTGAGGAGCAGGACTTGGGATTTTAAGAGCAGGACTCTGGACGTTAGGAGCAGAATTCGGGACTCTAGGAGCAGAATTTGGGAATTTAGGAGGAGAATTCGGGAATTTAGGAGGAGAACTGGGGACTTTAGGAGCAGGATAATGGACAGTAGGAGCAAGACGTTGGACTTTAGGAGCAGATTTCGGGACTTGAGGAGCAGGACTTGGGACTTTAGGAGCAGGACTAGAATTTAGGACTTTAGGAGCAGAATTCAGGGATTTAGGAGGAGAACTGGGGACCTTAGGAGCAGAACTGGGGACTTTAGGAGCAGGAGTCAGGACTTTAGGAGCAGGACTCCGATAGTTTTAATTTTTAAGGTGGTGGTGAAGTTTAAACTAACAGATTAACATCCAGTATATAACATCTGCAAAATACAGTCAGCTTTAAACGCCAGAAAACACCCCTGTCTGTGTGATTATCTGTCTATCCACACACACACACACACACACACACACACACACACACACACACACACAGACAGTACTGTTCAAAAGTCTTTTTTTTTTTTTTTGTACAAACTTTCTTATAGACATTTTATGACTCTTTTATTAAGTCAGTACAAAAAAAAAGTTCAGATTTCCAAACATCAGTATTCCAGCAAGCGTTTTTAATCTAACAGGAAAATATCTGTAGGCCAGAAAAGACAGCAGCTTATTATGTAAAACAGCACTTTTCAGACAAAAAAGCAAAACGCAAATTTCTGGGTTTTGCTGCATGATAAAGGAAGCCGGTGTGACAAAGTCCTCAGGAGGACCGGGGCGGTTCTGCAGGATGTTCAGTCATCTCCTTACAAAACTGCAACCACTGTACCTGAGACTCACAGTGTGAACACAAAAAGAACTGAGTCTCCGTTCTGTTGGTTCACTTTAAAAGGACCGAGTCTGCCTAAAACCGAGCGACTTCGTTTGCAAGATATCATTGGAGTTTATATGTAATATTTAGTTTATAGTGAGTATAATTATTTTAAAAGCTTTGTATAATGTATTTGGTAAAAGAAGAACATGTTGAATAAGTTTATGTCTTTTATTATACTTCCTGTTTCACAATTTACGTTTCTTTACATCTTTACCAAATCCAAGTCCAGCTCGAGGATCTGTTGTTTGTTACAGGATCTGATATCCGATCCGTTTCCTCTAATATCTGATCCACTGTGTTTCTCTGGTTCTGACTCCATTTTGAAACCGGGAATCAGATTGGGATCATCTCTACACTAGTCACTCATCCTATTTGAATCCCAATGCTGTGTAACTCGAGACAGGAAGTGACACGTCAACTCGAACTCGACCGGGTCCAAAACCACCTTACACACTCAGGAGGGTGGGGGTGAGGATTTGTGTGTGTGTGTGTGTGTGTGTGTGTGTGTGTGTGTGTGGTGGGCAGAAGAAATAAAAAAAATAAAATAAAATAAGAGTGTGAGTAATATGACCTTGCTTTTCAATCAGTTCTTTTTAAAAGTCCTGCGTTCATGAGGCGAGTTGATGTTTTGATGTTTTAGCAGAGCTTTAATAGAAACACTCAACATTCCCGTTTCTATGACAACCACATCACCGGACGTTGTTATGGCGTCATGTGATTTGTTTATTTATTTATTTATTTATTTATTTGCAGTGAACACTTTTTTTTTTCCACATCATTTCGGTAAAACAGAAATAATCCAGCAAACTAATTAATTAATTAATATGTTTTTCCCCCTATTTTTTTTTCCATTATTAAAATTAATAAAATATTAAATAAGTTTTTAAAAATTAATTAATTCTTTTTATTTTTTATTTTTTAAGAACTCCGAATTAAAATTCCAAAATTAAGTACACAAAAAAGCACCAACGAACAAACAAAAAAAACTTTTATAAATTTTATAGATAAAAGAATTAAAAAATAAAATAATAAAACACATTTTACAATTTTCAAAATTAAGATTCAAAAGGTCACATTATCCCACAGCACAGAATTCGAGGCTGGTGCTAACCTCTGGATTGTTAGTTAGCATCGGATGCTAGGTTCATTTTGAGGGATTTTGTTTGTTTGTTTGTTTGTTTGTTTTTAATAACTTAGCAGCATGTGACACACACATTAATATCCCTGATGTATTTTTTAATTCATGTTTTTCTCCGGTGCGTTCTCACTGTGTGTGTGTGTGTGTGTGTGTGTGTGTGTGTGTGTGTGTATAATCAGAGTAAATACCTAGCTAAGCGATTAGCCCCAGTTGTTAGCTAGCTAACGCTTAGCCTTCATGCTTCCAGGTTGCCTAGCAACAGCGTTCTTATGACTATACACACGTGGACAAAATTGTTGGTACCCTTCGGTCAATGAACGAAAAACTCACAATGGTCACAGAAATAACTTTAATCTGACAAAAGTAATAATAAATAAGAATTCTATGAATGTTAACCAATGAAAGTCAGACATTGCTTTTCAACCATGCTTCAACAGAATTATAAAAAAAATGAACTCATGCAACAGGCCTGGACAAAAATGATGGCACCCCTAACTTAATAGTTTGTTGCACAACCTTTTGAGGCAATCACTGCAATCAAACGATTCCTGTAACTGTCAATGACCGAAGGGTACCAACAATTTTGTTTAACTGTGTGTAACTGCTAAAACTCTAAAAATATTTATTGGTTCTGTTTTAAAAGTGAGTCAAAGATCTAAGGCCAGTGTGTGTGTGTGTGTGTGTGTGTGTGTGTGTGAGATATTATACAGTATGACAGGACCACAGCACTGCAGCGTAAGCTGATCTGCCCTGATGACAAGAGCACATTGCAGAGAGACTGTGATGAACTACAGTCTAACACGCGCACACACACACACACACACACACACACACACACACACACACACACACACACACACACACACACAGCGTGTTTATATGTGTGTGATAAGCCGTGGCATTCGTCTTGAGTTCGGCATTTCTCTAAGGATTGAATTTAACTCAGTGACCTTGACGAGGCTCACTCGTAAATTTTCTCTCTCTCTTTACACACACACATACACACACACACACACACACACACACACACACACACACACACACACACACACATGTTCCATAATGTCCCTGAATAGGAATGACTAATTCTGGACTTTGAATTCACTTAAAAGCTTTAAATCTTTTGAAGTATTAAACCATGAAAAAATAAAATAGGGAGAAAAAAAAATGAATTAAAAAGTGTGTGTGTGTGTGTGTGTGTGTGTGTGTGTGTGGAGGGGGTGGGGGGGGGTGTCAGTATGATGGGAAGCAGGAACGCTGCACATCTTCCTCCATTAGCGCAGGTGTGAATGAAAACAGTGACACTCGCCCTCTCTCTCTCTCTCTCTCTCTCTCTCTCTGCTATTCTTTGTAATCTGTAGATACTTGTTTGTTTGGGTCAGGATTGTTGTGACAGTGCGTTCATTCTGTGTGTGTGTGTGTGTGTGTGTGTGTGTGTGTGTGTGTGATGGAGAGAGAGACTGATCAGGAGAGTGTAAAAAACATCACACTGATGTTTCTGTTTAGGATAAGGACGCGTAGCAACCAGCAACACTGCAAGTGTGTGAGTGTGTGTTGTGTGTGAGTGTGTGTGAGTGTGTGTGAGTGTGTGTGTTGTGTGAGTGTGTGTGTTGTGTGAGTGTGGCACCTGTTTGTCTGAGCCTAGATCCTGCTACACAGAATGATAAACAGGTGAGGGGATTATGACTGAGTGTGTGCAGGGTAAGTGTGTGTGAGAGAAAACAAGTGTGTGTGTGTGTTCTCATTTTAATGAGTGTTTAGAGCACTGTGATTAGGAGATGCTAGTCTCTCTCTCTCACACACACACACACACACACACACACACACACACACACATGCAAGGGATATTTGCCTGTCACTCATTTTCTTTGTGCAGTCACTTAGTGAAGGAGGCGTGGCCTTTGTGCCTGCCGCTCAGTGAGTGAAGGAGGCGTGGCTTTTGTGCCTGTCACTTAGTGAAGGAGGCGTGGTCTTTGTGCTGTCACTTAGTGAAGGAGGCGTGGTCTTTGTGCTGTCACTTAGTGAAGGAGGCGTGGCCTTTGTGCCTGTCACTTAGTGAAGGAGGCGTGGTCTTTGTGCAGTCACTTAGTGAAGGAGGCGTGGCCTTTTTGCCTGCCGCTCAGTGAGTGAAGGAGGCGTGGCCTTTGTGCCTGTCACTTAGTGAAGGAGGCGTTGCCTTTGTGCCTGCCGCTCAGTGATTGAAGTAGGCGTGGCCTTTGTGCCTGTCACTTAGTGAAGGAGGCGTGGTCTTTGTGCCGTCACTTAGTGAAGGAGGCGTGGCCTTTGTGCCTGCCGCTCAGTGAGTGAAGGAGGCGTGGCCCTGTCACTTAGTGAGGCGTTACTGCTCAGTGATTGAGTAAGTGGCCTTTGTGCCTGTCACTTAGTGAAGGAGAGGCGTCTTGTGCGTCCTTAGTGAAGGCGTGGCCTTTGTGCCTGCCAGCTCAGTGAGTGAAGGAGCGTGGGTCTTTGTGCCTGTCACTTAGTGAAGGATTAGGCCTTTATTGCCTGTAAGCTCAGTGAGTGAAGGGGGCGTGGCCGTTGTGCCTGTCACTTATGGAAGGGGCGTGGTCTTTGTGCCGTCACTTAGTGAAGGAGGCGTGGCCTTTGTGCCTGTCGCTCAGTGAGTGAAGGAGGCGTGGTCTTTGTGCCTGTCACTTAGTGAAGGAGGCGTGGCCTTTGTGCCTGTCGCTCAGTGAGTGAAGGAGGCGTGGCCTTTGTGCCTGTCACTCAGTGAAGGAGGCGTGGCCTTTGTGCCTGTCGCTCAGTGAGTGAAGGAGGCGTGGCCTTTGTGCCTGTCACTTAGTGAAGGAGGCGTGGTCTTTGTGCCGTCACTTAGTGAAGGAGGCGTGGCCTTTGTGCCTGCAGCTCAGTGAGTGAAGGAGGCGTGGTCTTTGTGCCTGTCACTTAGTGAAGGAGGCGTGGCCTTTGTGCCTGTCGCTCAGTGAGTGAAGGAGGCGTGGCCTTTGTGCCTGTCACTCAGTGAAGGAGGCGTGGCCTTTGTGCCTGTCGCTCAGTGAGTGAAGGAGGCGTGGCCTTTGTGCCTGCCGCTCAGTGAGTGAAGGAGGCGTGGCCTTTGTGCCTGTCACTTAGTGAAGGAGGCGTTGCCTTTGTGCCTGCCGCTCAGTGATTGAAGTAGGCGTGGCCTTTGTGCCTGTCACTTAGTGAAGGAGGCGTGGTCTTTGTGCCGTCACTTAGTGAAGGAGGCGTGGCCTTTGTGCCTGTGGCTCAGTGAGTGAAGGAGGCGTGGTCTTTGTGCCTGTCACTTAGTGAAGGAGGCGTGGCCTTTGTGCCTGTCGCTCAGTGAGTGAAGGAGGCGTGGCCTTTGTGCCTGTCACTCAGTGAAGGAGGCGTGGCCTTTGTGCCTGTCGCTCAGTGAGTGAAGGAGGCGTGGCCTTTGGCCACCTGTAGCTCAGTGAGTGAAGGAGCGTGGTCTTTGTGCCTGTCACTTAGTGAAGGAGCATTGGCCTTTGTGCCAAGGTAGAAGGAGGCGTGGCCTTGTGCCTGTCCTCAGTGAAGGGCGTGGCCTTTGTGCCTGTCGCTCAGTGAGTGAAGGAGGCGTGGCCTTTGTGCCTGTCACTTAGTGAAGGAGGCGTGGTCTTTGTGCCTGTCACTTAGTGAAGGAGGCGTGGCCTTTGTGCCTGTCGCTCAGTGAGTGAAGGAGGCGTTGCCTTTGTGCCTGTCACTTAGTGAAGGAGGCGTGGCCTTTGTGCCTGTCACTTAGTGAAGGAGGCATGGTCTTTGTGCCTGTCACTTAGTGAGTGAAGGAGGCGTGGCATGTAATATTGTGGTATATAATATCGCATTCTCTTCTTCCTTTTCTTCTTCCTGAGTCTTAAAACCCGATTGGCTGACGAGTTGGAGGTAATTATGTTTTTTCCAGCTGATGAATAATTAATCAGTGCGGCATTTTCGGGGGCTGTGATTGGCTGCCTCACTCTGTGGGGCTCATGAATGAAACATCTGAGTGTTCTGGAGACCTTTGATAAAAAGATGAAGTGAAACTGGTGGAAATGATCGATCAGCATGCAGCAGAACCCAGGGACCTCGATGTGTGTGTGTGTGTGTGTGTGTGTGTGTATATGCAGCATTATGATTTGCTGCTCCACATCCCCCCTGGCAGTGAGGTCTGTCAGGCTAATGCTGCTAACTTGAGAGAGAAATTTTTAGTATTCCTGAAGTTTTGTAAGTAGAGCAGCTCAGCCCTGAAGGAACCCACATCTCACACACACACACACACACACACACACACACACACACACACACACACACACACACACACACACAGAAAGTGAGAGAAACGTACAAACTTGATGAAATCATTCGTTAAAGCTGCAGGCTGAACCTTTTTAAACCAATCTCGCTCCTTCCTTTAGTTTAGGAGTTTTTTGTGTGTGTATGTGTGTGTGTTATTACATTGTATTAGCGCCACCCCCAGGCCAGGTAGCTCTGTTCAGCTTCACTACTTTTGGAGATTGATTCAGTTATGTGTTGTAATTCTTTTACTTGTATCGCAGGAAAAAAATCTTTATTTATTTACTTTTTAGTTTCTAATTTATACATGTTTGGATTTGAAGTAGTAAAATGTTGCAGTTCCTCTATAATCCTACAGGTGGTGCACTCTAAACTGTTCACACACTGGCAGGCAGGACAGCGTCCTGTGTAGTAAGAGCGAAAAAATTGCTTGGGAAAAAAGAAAAAAAAAAACGAGAGAAAACCGAAGTGGATATTTACAAAATCATGATACTTACAGGATCGCAAGACAGATCGAATCAGCACTGAGGTATCGCGATAATATCGTATCAGATGTCCTCGGGTGATTCCCATTCCTAGTAGAGATTGATGTTTTGTTGCTCGATTCAATTAAGTATTTGATTTTTTCGACAAACTAATAATTTACAATCTTTAAATGCAGCTTGTGCAGAAAACACACACCACTTCCATCTCCATGCAAAAGCTCACATTTTGCGCGAGTATTACGTCTTCCTTTTGTGAGTTCATGTGCGGCTGGTGCAGTACTACACGGCAGGAGAAGCTCAATGGTTAAAGCGTCGGACGACTGCTTGGAAGGTCCCAGCTTCAAACCTCATCACCATCAAGTTGCCACTGTTGAACAAGACGCTTAACCCTGAGCTGCTCAGATGGATAATGAGATGGAAAAATGTAAGTCACTCTGGATAGAGTAATCTTCCAAATGCTGTAATTATAGATACCGCCACCTAGTGGAGGGGAGTATGGACCGGGAGATCGGCTGCGAGAAAAAAAATGATTATGGCTTTGTATGAATTACAGTTACACAGCGTTCAGTGTTGATTAGATGCTTTTTAACACAGTGGTACCTCGGCATTCAATCCGTTCCAGAGGAGAAATTTCGTAGTGCGAAACGCATTTTCCCATAAGAAATAATGTAAATGCAGATGATCCGTTCCAGCCACTCCAAATATTATCAATATCACCAATTTCCAACACTATACAAAAACAATTAAAACTTTTAAAAAAGACATTTA
>QNUK01000468.1:259076-274076 GCA_013621035.1 Clarias magur | reverse complement strand
TTAGCATTTCCTTTTCCCTCAGCATGAAGGAAGTGGAGCGAGTCATGCCTTTCCCTTATCTTGTAACACGCAGCACTGTTGCTCTCCGAGAGAGAGAGAGAGAGACATCAGGACGGCGCTGACATCCACTCCACAGACCCCGTATCTGTCCATTTGTCTCTCTTCCTGTTCCGCCAGTGCGCCCGGGTCTGTTTTTATCACACTCTAAATGTAATTAATTCTCTCTCTCTCTCTCTCTCTCTACTTTCCGTCCCTGTTAATGGCTCTACTGGTGCTCTCAGCTTTAATCTGTCCGTGTGACGAGATTCATCCGTGTCTGACACGCCTGATGAGCGCGCTACATCCTCGCCCCGCGTTCCCTAATTAGGCCGGGGTTACCTCGTGTTACCTCATGCTAACGAGCGGCGCTCCGCTCGTTCCGCTGCATGTGGGTGTGGCCTGTCCGCGTATACTGATTTAACTTCTAAAAGCTAAGATAAGAAACAGTTCTAGATTAGCGCACACACACACACACACACACACACACACACACACACACACACACACACACACACGCGCACACACACACACACAGTACGACACGTTATAATCAGAGCCGAGTTCACGCAGAATATCAGTTTGGAAAATGGCGAGAAATCACACAATGCATACATGTTTTCCGGTTTTGTTTTTAATAAAAAAATAAAATAATAAAAATCAGGAAAAAAAAAATATATATATATATATATTTTTTTTATGTCTCTTATTCTACACACATACCCCAAAATGCAAAAACATGTTATCTGATTGCCACCTGACTTCCTTGGATAAAGATACTAGCCACTCAAGCTCACCAGCGCCACCTAGGATCTTTTTTCTGTGTGCGATGAAACAAACGTTTTTCTGTTTGCAATTTTTTTTTAATGTAGATTTGAGAGGAATGCAAATGCAGAATTTTCTCTCCATAGATTATTCTATACAATTATAAAATATTTAATATGTGTGTATCGTTTCACAGGTGTCCCTTACGCCGCCGTGTGCGCTGACACTGGAGACTCCTCCCGTAAACGTGAGTAAACGCCTCCTTAATCCGGCCTGTGAACGAGCCGTTACTATAGAAACCAAAGGACGTTAATAGAAACCCGTGCTACTGTCAGAACAGCAGGCGTCACCTTCTGACCAACCAATCAGAAGGCGGGATTCCTCAGCGTTGGGGTCGACCAATCAGAAGCCGGGATTGATCGATGGCGTTTGTGATGCAGCCGTCTGCTTTATTTGAGCTCGCTGACGTTAATTATGTGGCTACTTCATCTCCTTACATTTACACGATTACACATGAACACACACACACACTCAGGGTGCATAAGTGTGTTTGGGCCCCGAGGGAGAGCAGCCAGAATCCGGCCTGGTCCTAATTCACAGTTATTAGATTTGTTCCTCAGTCGGGAGCTCCGAAAATCTACTGCAGCCGCAAAGAGCGGACGTTCAAGTAATCACACTCCAGTGCTGTGTGTGTTGTGTGTGTGTGTGTGTGTGTGTGTGTGTGTGGGTGTGTGGCCGTGATTTTTTTTTCTCTGCTCTCTCTCTATCAATAATAATAATAAAAATATATTTTTAAAATTATTTTAAATTTTCTTTTTATCTCTCTTTCCCTCTGTTATGGCTCCAAGCTTCTCGTCTCCTTAGCAACCGCTTCAGTAAATACCAAAACTTTTACACACACACACACACACACACACACACACACACACACACACACACACACACGCAATGTACGGAACAATGAAAATGTCTGAGAACAAAAACAGACAGAGAGTGAGAGAGCAATAAAAATAGACATAGGTTAGAGACTGAGGGACAGAGATGGAGAGAAAAGGCGATGTTAAGAGAGGACATCGAAAACTGGAACAACACAGACAGACAAATTAACATAGTGACGGATACAGTCACGCGAATAGACAGACAGACGGATACAGGCATGCAGACAGACAGAGTAGGACTCAGGAAGAAATGATGAGACACAAGTGCAAACTGGTAGACAAACACACACACACACACACAAATAAACACATAGACTTACAAACAAGCATAGAAGGACACAGACAGACACAGAAACAAACCAAAAGACAGAAAAGACAGACATAAAGACACACCCAGACCAGCAGTTAAATAAACACACACATGGACAGCAACGGAGACAATTAGAGAGAAACAGAGACAATTAGAGAGAAATAAGGCAGACACAAAGGAAGAAAAAAAAAGAAAGAATTAAAACCTGGAGAGACAGATGGAGAGACGGACCGAAAGAAAGTCAGTGAGACAGACCAAGAGACAGACAGTGAGACAGTCAGAGTGATAGACTGTGAGATGGACTGTGAGACAGATGGACAGTGAGACAGTCAGAGAGACAGACTTTGAGATGGACAGTGAGAGAGTCAGAGAGACAGTCAGAGAGACAGACAGTGAGACAGTCAGAGAGACGGACAGTGAGACAGTCAGAGAGACGGACAGTGAGACAGTCAGCGAGACAGACAGTGAGACAGTCAGAGAGAGAGTCAGAGAGACGAACAGTGAGACGGACAGTGAGACAGTCAGAGAGATGGACAGTGACACAGTCAGAGAGACCGTCAGAGAGACGGACAGTGAGACAGTCAGCGAGACGGACAGTGAGACAGTCAGAGAGACGGACAGTGAGACAGTCAGCGAGACAGACAGTGAGACAGTCAGAGAGAGAGTCAGAGAGACGGACAGTGAGACGGACGGTGAGACAGTCAGAGAGATGGACAGTGAGACAGTCAGAGAGATGGACAGTGACACAGTCAGAGAGACCGTCAGAGAGACAGACTTTGAGATGGACAGTGAGACAGTCAGAGAGACAGACAGTGAGAGAGTCAGAGCGACAGTCAGAGAGACGGACAGTAAGACAGTCAGAGAGACAGACAGTGAAACAGTCAGAGAGACGGACAGTGAGATAGTCAGTGAGACAGTCAGAGAGACGGACAGTGAAACAGTCAGAGAGACGGACAGTGAGACAGTCAGAGAGACGGACAGTGAAAGAGTCAGAGAGACGGACAGTGAGACAGTCAGAGAGACGGACAGTGAGACAGTCAGCGAGACAGACAGTGAGACGGTCAGAGAGAGAGTCAGAGAGATGGACAGTGAGACAGTCAGAGAGACGGACAGTGACACAGTCAGAGAGACCGTCAGAGAGACGGACAGTGAGACAGTCAGCGAGACGGACAGTGAGACAGTCAGAGAGACGGACAGTGAGACAGTCAGAGAGACGGACAGTGAGACAGTCAGTGAGACAGTCAGAGAGACGGACAGTGAGACAGTCAGAGAGACGGATAGTGAGACAGTCAGAGAGACGGACAGTGAGACAGTCAGAGAGACGGACAGTGAGACAGTCAGAGAGACGGATAGTGAGACAGTCAGAGAGACGGACAGAGAGACGGACAGTGGGACAGATACAGTCTTTCTGTGAGAGAGATGTTAAATAAGAATAAGAGACATGTATCAGGACAGATAGAGGAAGAGGTAGAGAGGATGAGGTAACAACAGTGAGAGAGAGAACGAATTTTAAAAATGCACAAGAGAGAGAGGGAGAGACAGTTTGTGTGTGTGTGTGTGTGTGTGTGTGTGTGTGTGTGTGTGTGTGTGTGTGCGCGCACTGATTAAAATGCCTCTCAGCCCTGTGAGTACCCAAACCCACACTCCTCTACTTGCTCGCTCTGAGACACATGCTGCAGTCATGTGTGTGTGTGTGTGTGTGAGAGAGACAGACAGACAGAGAGAGATTGACACTGTGCATGTGAGTTTCACTTTATTGTGCCGTGCATCATTACGTGCTGACAGAGAGGAATCACACAGATTCATCCAGAAAGCAATAATAAGTCTAACACACACTCACACACGCACGCACTCACACACACACACACACACACACACACACACACACACACACACACACACACACACACACAGGTTTATGGACTCACACTGGGGGAAATTTGTCCTGTTTAATAGGATGAGCAGGTGGTGGAGTGTGTGCACTGAATGTAGGAGAGAAGCAGAAAGAGAGAGCAGATGGAGAAGTGATGAAGCAGATGAATAAAGGAGTGTGTGTGCGCGTGTGTGTGTGCGTGTGTGTGTGGATGTTAAGTGTAATTACAGTGACGGACACACCGTTAAAATGTCTATGATAAATAGCCGAGACAAAATCATAATCAGAAATAAAATGTGATGAATTGTGCAGCTGAAACTTTTATGTATACACGTGCACACACACACACACACACACACACACACACACACACACACACACACACACACACACGGTTTATTTGTTTATTATTATGTGTCTGAAGGAGGTGTGGCCACTTTGAGGGAGGCATGTCCTCTGTGTCTATACTGTAGGAGTCGTGGCCTGAAGGTCTGAGGGAGGTGTGGCCTATATGACTGAAGGAGGTGTGGCCTCTGTACCTGAAGGAGGCGTGTCCTTTGTATCTGAAGGAGGTGTGGCCCCTGTGTTTGAAGAAGGTGTGGCTTCTATGACTGAAAGAGGTGTGGCCTCTGTGTTTGAAGGACGTCTGGCCTCTGTGTCTATAGGAGGTGTGGCCTTTATGACTGAAGGAGGTGTGGCCTCTGTATCAGAAGGAGGTGTGGCCTCTATGTTTTAAGGAGGTGTGGCCTCTGTGTCTATAGTAGGTGTGGCCTCTGTGTTTGAAGGAGGTGTGGCCTCTATGACTGAAGGAGGTGTGGCTTTTGTCTGAAGGAGGTGTGGCCTCTATGACTAAAGGAGGTGTGGCCTCGGTGTTTGAAGGAGGTGTGGCCTCTATGACTGAAGGAGGTGTGGCTTTTGTTTGAAGGTTGTGTGGTCTCTGTGTTTTAGTAAAGGAGGCGTGGAATCATATAATGCTTAGAGCAACGTGATTAGCTGATCATCCCCTCACACACACCCACACTCATCTGATCATCACTGGCGGGCATGTGTGTGTGTGTGTGTGTGTGTGTGTGTATCAGAGATAATGCTTCAACCTCAGGGCAAGTTTTTTTTTTGTTGTCGAGAATAATCACTTTGAGTGAAACATATTTAAATGTGCGAATCCTCAGAGCCATTAGCCAAAACATTTCATTATTTATGATTCTGAGTCAGATTATCTGTGTGTGTGTGTGTGTGTGTGTGTGTGCGCATGCGTGTGTGTGTGTGTGTCCCTCGGCGTGCATGTTAAACATCACGCAGCTTGTGTGCGTGTGTGTGCGTGTGTGTGTGTGTGTGTGCGTGCGCATGCGTGTGTGTGTGTGTTTGCGAGTCTCCTCTGTGTAGAGTATGTAAGGTTCTGCTGTCTTGTCCATGAGACACTGTTATACAGCACATTGGACAGGAGACAAGCAGCGTGCAAGGGATTATGGGAACCTGTGAGAAACCTCTGGATCTGTCTGTCTCTCTGTCTCTTCCATGTCTCTCCCCGGGTGTGTGTTAGAGACGGGACGATGTGTGTGTGACATGAACGCATTACTGCAGAGCAACTCTCATTCATTCAGCACTGAGTTCACTGAATATGTAAAAAGAGCAACTCGATACACAGCGAAGCACAGATAGTTCTGGAAAATGATCTCCCGATAATAAAAATAAATAAATAAATAAATAAAATAAAAAAGCATTTCTATTCAGTTTTAAAGTCATGTCTGATCGCTGTGTCTCTCCGAAGCTCTAGATGTGCTTTTGAATCTTGTATTATTCTCCAAGGCTGCGGGTGAACGTCACTGTGCCTTCACTGACTTATTCTTTATCCTGGACTGAATCAATGAATACATTTAATTGTGTATGTGTGTGTTTGTGTGTGTGTGTGTGTGTGTGTGTGTGTGTGTGTGTGTGTACGACAGGGGTGACATTGAATTCCCCCAGTCTCTGATTGGCTGTTTTTGTGTCACACGTGTGTTTAAACAAGCACAGCACTGCTGTCAGAGAGAGAGAAAGAGAGAGACGGAGAGAGACAGAGAGAGAGAGAGACTTAGAGAGACGGAGAGAGACTTAGAGAGACGGAGAGAGACAGAGAGAGAGGCAGAGAGAGAGATGGAGAGAGACAGAGAGAGACGGAGAGAGACAGAGAGAGACGGAGAGAGACGGAGAGAGAGAGATGGAGAGAGACAGTGAGAGAGACAGAGAGAGACGGAGAGAGACGGAGAGAGACAGAGAGAGACGGAGAGAGAGACGGAGAGAGACGGAGAGAGACAGAGAGAGACGGAGAGAGAGACGGAGAGAGACAGAGAGAGACTGAGAGAGAGACGGAGAGAGACAGAGAGAGACGGAGAGAGACAGAGAGAGACGGAGAGAGACAGAGAGAGACGGAGAGAGAAGGAGAGAGACAGAGAGAGAGACGGAGAGAGACAGAGAGAGAGGAAATAAAATTTGAGTGTGAGTTTTCTCAGGAACGAGTCACTAATGTAAACTGTATCGTATGCAGAGGGGCCTAAAAAGTGTATAAACACTTCAACATGAAACGTATACGCCTCTCTTCTGATGGTCACATGACGGCATCAGCGATGTGTATATGAAAGTGATTCAGTGATGTATCATGATTCTTTCATTTCGCCACACTGACTCCAAAATCAATTTAAAGGAAAATTTTTACATTTATATATGTCCGCATTTGAAGTGGTAAAATGTTGCAGTTCCTCAATCATCCTACAGGTGGCTTATACGCTAAACTATTTACACAGCATCACATGTCGTACGAATGAATTCTTTTCTAAGTTTGTTTAAAATTGCAACAAAATCTGATTTTTTTTTATTTTTTATATCGTATCAGGATATTTATAAAATCATGATACTTATAGAATCGCAATATGAATCGAATCGACAGCCAGCTATCGTGATAATATTGTATCGGCTGCTCCCTGGTTTTTCTCTCTCGTAGTAATTTAGTCTTTTTTGTCCAATATATTCTGCACATATTTGTCGAGTTCCGCGACACTTCCGTCCTGTTATCTTAATTGCATAAAATATCGCCAATCGCCAGAACGAGTGACGCGTATTGTGGCGTTTTTATATCACGATATATCGAATGTCCTTTGTCCCCCCCCCCTTCCTTACTCCTTACAATTATGTCTCGCTCTGTATGTTTCTTTAATCTTTCTCTGTCTGTCTCACTCTCTTACTGTTTGTCTCTTTTTTTCCTGTCTATCTGTCTCTCTCTCTTTGTCTATTCAGCTCTCTCTGTCCATTTATCATTCTGTCTAACTGTCTGTGTCTTTGTCTGTCTTTCGTTCTGATCTGACTATTCCTGATAGCTGGTGAAAAGATCTCTCTCTCTCTCTCTCTCTCTTCACATCTTTACACTTCATCAGTCCTCCATATTACTTTTGGAAAGAAGCCAAAGTGCTCCTCATCCCCTCTTTCTTTGTCTATTCATCTCTTTTTTTCTGTCTCTGCTTTTCTCAAATATTGGTGCCTAAGGAGTGTGTGTGTGTGTGTGTGTGTGTGTGTGTGTTCCTCTAGCATTTGATGAAAGCCGGCGTCTCTTTGGGTTGTCAGCTGTATATTTAAAACACCATGTCAGTGTTTGTGAAACATTAGAGCTGATTTACAGCCGAGTGTGAGAGACACACACCAAGACGCTGGACAACATCACGGTGTTTAGAACTGACGTGTGTGTGTGTGTGTGTGTGTGTGTGTGTGTGTGTGTGTGTGTGTGAGAGAGAGAGAGAGAGAGGGAGAGAGAGGAGAAATGCAAGGACAGGAATAGTTTAGGCACAAATAAAATGCGCACATTTTTACACTAAATTTCTGATGTGATTAGCTAGCTAGCTAGTTAGCCGTCCTTCTATCTGTTATCTAGCTAATAGGGGTTTACAATAGAGTAGAGATTACGCCGTGTGTAAGAATTAGCTTTTCTTCCGTCATTTAGTTAAGATGTTTATTGTTTAGCTTCTGTTTATGGATTAGCTAGCGAGTTGCTAGTTCTGTCGGGCGTTTTGCTAATTTAACAGAGTTTTATTCGGATTAGCGAGCTTGCTAGCTACAGGATGTTTTACATTCTTCATGTCAATGCTACGTAGCTAGCTGTAGAGTTTTTTTGTTATTGAGATTAGTTTTAAAAATGAGTGTTGATAAGGTCTAAGGCTAATGTTAGCTTGAAGACAAACGTAGTTGTTTAGCTTTAGCTGTCGTAGCTGAACCTGAACCTAAATTTTCTGTGTTGGTGTAATAAATGCTAATATTATTAACAGAATAATTGAATTTGGTAGAACAGGATGGAGAACGTTGATGCTAATGAAGGGAGTAGCGAACAGGATCCTCCCTGAGAGAGGAAGCGATGAAAGCGCGAAGGAAAGAAAGACGAGTGGGTTCAGAGGCCAAGTGTCTCGGGTCAGTGTGGTCCATTTGGTCCGAGTGAAAAGCGAGGGAAAACAGTCGGACATTTTGGCCTCCTGCACTTTTGCTTTTAGGGCTTTTTTTTTTTTCTTCTTCCCACCATTAACGCATTCCGTTCATATCTCACTCTCCATCCAGCTAATTTATTTTTCTCTCCCTCTCCCCGACCGTGTTGTTTTTTTTGTTTTTTTTTCCTACTTCTTTTCCTTTTTTTTCCCTTCAACACTGTTATCTTTCTTCCATCTCTCACGCCTGCTGAGACTTTTCAGAGCAGTCTTTCAGTACGTGAATGCCGTCTCTGCCTCGTTCTCCCCGCCGCCTTTTCATGGTGCGCGTCATTCTGCGAGAGTCGTTGCTCGTTAGGAATTATTTTGTGCTCGCAGGAATTAAAAAGCGCCGACGCCTTTTCACTCCGAGAGTTAATTATAGCTCGGCCGCTACTGCTGACGCGTTCGTCTCTGAAATCAAACCGGACAGATTGGTGCCCTCGGCCATCTTTATTTCAATTGGAAGCGATGCGCTGACGACTCCGAGGGACCCTGGGTACGCTTTTCTCCGGCTTGGTGGCGGGCGGAGAGGAGGGGGGCGGGGGGGTGGCGACGGGGGGGGATGAAAAACCAGCCGAATCTGAGCTGAATAGCTGAATAGAGTACAAGAGTGCAAAAGCTTCTGAGACATGAATGATGAATCAGGAAATCAGGAGAGTTCTGAAAACTGAAAAGTGCATTCTTGAACATGAACTCTGGAACAAACAGCAAAAAGAAAACATCGACTAGAACATTTCCAGATCACCGAACGGTGCCTTCGTAAACACAAACTACTGTCGTCTATTGTTGCCTAGGAAACAGTCTCGAATTGGGAGTAAACGAGAGTAAAGGTGTTTGTGGGTTCATTTGAGAACGTGTGTTAGGATGTGGTAGGTGTTTGTTACGGCTCAGTAAGGGTCGCGTTATTCCATGCATTCCAGAACACTGGCTAGTTTACAGTCGACCCCCGCGAAAGGTCAGAGGTCGCAGCCGTATTTTTCCCTAAAACCTAAAACTAATAATTGTTTGCGGAAACCCTCGCAATTTCGTGGAGACCGCAAATATTCTCCGCAATTATTTTTTGTAGCGAAATTGAATTTTCCTCGCGTTTTTAATGCTAAACTATTAACAACAATATAATTTACTAATTTCGTAACATAAATATTAACCTGAATTCAGCTAAATTTCCATATAAAATACAATACTGTATCATTTTTTTAGTCCTGTAGAGAGAACACAAAGCGACCGTAGAGGAAAACAAGAGGGCGTAACATCTGTATTTAACATTCTGGCACTGCGGGAGACACAGCAGTACAGCACTGTACAGGATACAGTTTAAATATTTGACCACATCCAAACTCTGTGTATTTTCTAGGAGCCATAACCCTGGCGAAATTCGGGGGTCGACTGTATTACGTTCTATCAAAAGCTCTAGTGTAGGAAACTTCTATAGGAAGAATGGAATGGGGAACCGGTAACTTTGTTCTCCAGAGGAATGAAAAAGGGGGTCTCGAGCTTGAGCCGAGCAGCCGTACAGCGGAACAGTGGACATGAGTGATGGAGTAAAGGTCCCGCAGAGTTCACTTTACACAAAAGCCTATATTAAGCAGTTTGGCGTTGCGGTATTGGAAGCATGAGCGCGCAGCCGTGACCTCCCGCCATGGGAATTCATCTCTGTCCGTCTGTGCTACGGTCAGAGCGCAGTTCAGCACTCGCGCCGTTTGGTAAAAGCGAAGCCTTTAATAACATCGTAGCTGCGGGTTCTAAACCTCGGACCGGCGCCAGCACCCCGCGCCTCGAATGCCATCAGATCACATGGCTCGTGTTCATGATGTATGGAAGCAGTCTGTTTAGGTCTGTCTTGGTGCAAACACTCAAATAAGGGATTAGAACACAGGATTAAAGCGTACTGTAAAAGCGGCGTAGATCTAGAACTTGCTTGTACGCTGGCTAGTTCATTCTACAACATCAGTAATTCTAGAACGCAGACTGATTTGTGAAATGAAGGAGAAACAACGGAGACATTCTAGAACTCTGATTAGTAACTTCTGAGCAATTGGTAGTTCGTTGTAGGACACTTTGTTGGACGTTCTAGAACACCAGGTGGTTCCGTCTGGAGCGCGAGCTAGAGCACGCGGGCTAAAGCGGGAAAACTGAATGGCACTGTAGTTATAGAACCTTCTGATGTAAAGTCAAGGGTTATCAATAGTTACTGATAACCCCATTACTGGCGAGTTTAACGCAGTCATTAGAGCGTTCTAGAGCCCAGGAGACGTTATCCTGAAACATGTTTCTGTTCTAGAACATTCTCGTTTGTTTAGGATAACAATGCATGGGATTTGGGAATGTTTACCTCGGAATTTTGGCTACTTTGAAATAGCAACATTTTGCAGGTCGCGAACCTGTCAGGGCCCTGTTGCTATGGTTACATCTCAGGGGCGGGCTCTTCTTCTCATCGCTTCTCGTTCACCCGCTTTTAAACACCGCGGCATAGTAATCGTTTCATCGAGTGTAATAAAGATTCAAGCTTTACTGGAGCAATTAAGCTAATCAGCATCAGTCGGGCCTTGAGGTGTTATTAATGATTGTTGCCATGGTTACGTTGTAACCTGTACGAGTGAAAGAGGGGACGGAATGCATAACGACGTTGTTACAGGATGAGAAATAAAACATGATGCGCCATGCTGCAACAAAGCAAACCTTAATTCTTTTCTGACAGAAAAGTGTTTTAATTCTTTTTATACCACAGCAGCAACATGTTTTACATGATTCCCGGGAACATGGGACAATTTGTCCCTTTTACTACTTTATGTGGAACGTTACCAAGAAACGGCGACAAAACGTGCAGCTTTACCTCGGAGGTTAAATAAAGCCATTCGTCATCACAGAAAACTTTACCACGCAAACAATTACGTAAATCTTTATGGAGCGTCCACGGTATCCGGATACGTCCCAGTGAGGCAGCTGTTCCTGTAGAAAGCAGAGATATGAATGAAACGCCAGGTTCGCGCTATAATCTAGTCCCGATGATAAATGAGACAGTCGCTAATCGTATATGAGGAAGATTCCGTCTCTAAATGTTACATCAACTTTCTTTAGCTAAGACATCATTATGTAACGGCCCGGGTCGGGAAAGAAAAAGAAAAGAAAAAAGTCAAAAGAAAAGAAAAAGAGAAGTCAGAAGCAAAGACAAAACACGAAATAAAAGAAGAAAGAAGTGTTGAGAAGCAAAGAAAAGGAGAAAAGTTAAAAGAACAGTGCACAAGGAAAAAAGGCAAATGAAAAGAGAAGAAAAGTTGTAGTAAAAAGAAAAGAGAATTTATGTTAACAAGAGAAAGTGTTGATGAGGGAAGAGGATTTACGTATGCAACAAAAAAAAAAAAAAAAAGAAGAGAGAATTTTGTTGGTATTAAAAGAAAATAAATGACATTACATTTTTCTTTTCTCGTTAGATGAGATCTTTCTGCTCAAAGCAGCTTCACTTCTCTGAACTGAAAGAGTCTTCTCGCGAGTGTGCACCATCACTCCCGCAGCACTCTCTGTTCCCTCGCCGCGGCCCCCTAAACCCTGCATCGGGCCTCACACGTCACACACTGAACGCTGTTAATGTCGCGCGCTACTCACACTTTACGCGCTAGTGTCCACTGGATCACATGATGTAATGTGCAATTTGCTCTGGAAGCAAGAAACCACCGATCAGACCCTACCCTCCCTACACACACACACACACACACACACACACACACACACACACACACTGTTCTTCTCCCTGTTCCATCCCGGTTCCTCTCAGGGGTTCTGTTTCTTCCCTGCTGTGTTCTGGTTGCTCGTTAGCGGTCCAGACGTGGACGTGTCCAACATCTTAGCCACAAGCTCTGCTGCTGCTGAAAGCGCGGTATGAATATAATTCTGTTCCACGTGCACGCTAAGAGCCGGGCGCAGGTTTGAAACGCAGCCAGGACTTCCTTATTATATAACCGCATATTCCCAAAAAAGCCGGAATAATCCCACACCAGAGGGTTGATTTATATCCGGTCCTGTATGTATCAGTACGATCATTCAAAACCTGAAACCGCCTCATACATCATTAATCCGTTCCCCTGTTCTTTTCCTGTTCTCTCTCTCTCTCTCTGACTGCGTTAGCGTTGTTTTATCTGGAACGCACGTAATCTCAGTTTGCTTTCATATCCACCAGTGATTTATAGTCGTCTTCTTTCATCTGCGTCTGTAATGAATTTTTTTCCCCTCCTCCTCCACCGTGCGTGTCATCAGCATATTCCTGCCCGGAGGCTCTGAAACCGTATTCACGCAGTTTGCGCGTCACCGCCGTCCTAACAAATGACGAAACGTAATGAAATGCGTGATTAGCATGCGCGGCGGAGGCACTGGCTTTGTGGCCCCCCCTCGTTAGTTAGCTCGTTGTCTGCCTGGTTGATGGTGAAAAGTAAACCTTGCAGTTCTATATTAAACACCAGACCTGATAGATTATTAGTCAGATCATTGCGCACTCAATTTTTTTATTCATTCTTTCTTAGTTGTCCTGTTTATTTATTTAATACACGCGTGACAGACACGACTAGCTTACAAACTGGTAGCTAGATAATAGTTATGCTGAAAGAAAAGTTATATTTACTTCAGCTCTTTTCCTCTTTATTGTTGTTTTCTGTTTATGTAACTATTGTACACGGGAGAGACACAGAATGCTAGTCATTTAGCTTACCATAATGTATCTAAACTAGACGTGGCTAGGACAAAGACGCTAAGTAGTAGCGCTGTAAAAAGAGGCAAAAAAAAAACAAACAAACATGCTAAACAAGATTATTTTTAAACAACATGCTAAATACAGTATGTTTTAGCCAAATAATCATGCTAACAATGTTTTACTAAACCTAAACACATTAGCACATTCTAGCTAGAATTGCCGAGTAGTTGTTAGCTAGCGAATACGCATTTCGTTTTATTTCACTACGATAGTGTGTTTGACATTAGATGGCTAAAATAATTTTTTATTACAAATATTTTGATGGTATTCTTTTCCAACTCTTTTTAAAGAAAAATAAAATCAAGTATAAACTGTATGCAGGTAGAATATTAGCTTAACTAGCATGCCCAGGAAACGTCCAGGGCATGCGTGACAGGCACGGCTAGCTTGCTAGTTAGCTTGAAAGCTGTTAGCTCGATTATTCCTGGTTAGAATTGTTAGCTAGCTAATGTGCATTTCCTTGACAGCTTAACATTGCCTGCTTGACATTAGTTGGCTGATGCACCTAAAATCTGAAATATTAAACAAACACGATCACATCGTCACATGAGATTAGATTTATATTTCTATAATATTTTTATTATAAATGTTTTGATCTGCATTCTTTTGAAAGAAAACAGTATGCAGGGAAAATATTAGTTTGACTAGCATGCTAATGAATGAAGTGTACCGTACTGTATGTATTTGGTAACTTGATTACACGTCCACTGTTTTTCTTTTTATTTAGTCACCTGATTAGGGACTTGCATGAGAGATCTAACAGTAGCTTATTATTTGCTATCTGATGTGAAGAAGCCATGAACATTATAATACAGCATAGGTATTTTTGTTGTTGTTGTAAAATACGATGACGTGTGCAGAAGCACAGACACAGCTGGTTGAGGTAAAGTAAGTTTTCAGATTTTAGCTTCTTGGCACGCCTGAGTGTTAGCATCCGAGTTTCTTAGCCGTGATTTGATCATTTTTCCAGTGATGTAACTGCACAGGGTTAATGCGATTAGGACGGTTTATCCGAGCATGGTTTTTAGCTAGCTAATGTACACAAGCTGTGAGGCGAATGTAAGCCCTGCACGTGTTAGCACATCTTTCATTAAGCAGCACCACACTCGCGAGGCCCCCAGCAGCAGGTGAAGCTAATAGCAAATTTGCGTTTCTAAAACAAACACAGGTGGTTTTGCTCTCGGCGGTGCGAGCGAACAGAAACTATGCCGTAGCGTGGCAGAAATGTTCACTGATTAGCATTCTCCTGCTCAGTTTTTCCACTCTGGCCTTCTCCCAGCATGCACCGAGTGATCCCAATCCACACTATTGGCAATAGATCAGTCTTCATTAAGGCCTTCTAACGTCTCCTGCCGCGCGTTAATTAGATTAGCGATTTGTTCTCTGCGCTGTCAGTTGGAGTCTCAGTGGGTCGGAGTAGATTACGGCCACCGTGTCGCTCCTTGTGTTTCCCTCCAATTGATCACGTAATGACTTATTTAGCGGATTTCCCGCCTATGATTGCACTGACTCAGTAAAAACGGCAATGTGAAGGGAAAGTAGATGAAGCCGTAAGTTTTCATTCACGCGTCATGTTTATTTCCGGATTTCTTCAGGCTTATGTCCTGACTTGAGTAAATTATCTTTAGTCGCATCACAGTGGTGCTGAATTCTCGAATCATGAGGTGTTGAAATCAAGATTGATTTCCCAAAGCGGTAGCACTGCTGGTACTACAGTAGGTTCTGACTGCAATGTAAGTATTTGTACATGTTTGTATATGAATCGCACGTTAGCGTTTTATCAAAGGCACCGTATGTGCACACAAATATTTACACAAAATGGCGTTCCGTCTATAGTTTGGACTTGCTAACTCGTT
>QNUK01000468.1:241576-254076 GCA_013621035.1 Clarias magur | reverse complement strand
TGTTTGATCCTTTTTTTTTTACTTGCCAGTAAATAATAACTGCAACTTTAACTTTAATGTTAAACCTTTTATTCAAGCATTTACTCATAAAAAAAAAAAGTAAAATAAAAAAAACATTTAATTCATAATAAAATTTCCACATAATAACCAAAAAAAAAAAAACTTGTCACGTGGGGGACAAATACAGCGACAGAATATATTTATATATAAACACTTTTATTAATTTTTTTTTTCTTACATACATTTTTTAAATTTCGTTTTGGTATTTTTTTATTAATAAAGACCTACACACGGCTCTGCTTCTTCTTGAGACCCCAAAACCCACCAAATAAAATCAGTGTCAGTTGTAAACTGTGTGAAGTCATGACTACTAGCGAATACGTAACTCATTTGTAATAAAGCGAATTTGAATGATTTGTGTTACTGTGTCCATTTCTTTCTCTTGCAGTCATTTCAGTGTCACTGTACAGAATGTGAAACGTTTGCGTAAAGTTTCTTGTATTGAAGTTGTGTTATTATTTTAAAACTAAAAGTAGTTCAATTCAGCGATTTCAGCTCTAAACACGCATCTCCAACCTTGAATCAGACACTGACTGAGCGGTTCAGCACTTAATGTACAGTACGAGTGTGACCTGGACTCGTGGTTAGACTTGTGCACAATGAAAAAATGAAATGTCAAGGACGGATACGAGGCGGAAGGCAAGAGTGCGGCCGAGGGTTTATTTAACAGAATAAAAAAACATATGAAAAAAAAAAAAAAAAAACTAAAGGGAGGCAGAACCCGGTCTGGAACGGGAACTGGGACGAGGACTTAGCGTAGAGAATAGCGTAGAGAAATGCTAAGGTTAGCATAGAAACCAAGGACGTGTCCAGGTGAAGCACGACACGGGACAACGCAAATCGTGAAATCAGCAGACAGAGGACGCAGAGCGAAACCGAAAGACAGGCTTTAAGGCGGCCAACTGATGAGAACAAGGGACATGTGAGACAGAGACGTGAAGTGCATGCTGGGAACAGACGCTTAATACCAAAGTCGATTTAACTAAAAGTTTTTTGAGGGTGAGACACAAATGCTCAGGTTATACTGAGTCTTCTGTCGTCTGCGCGCTTTCCGTTCGAGTCTACTGTAGCGTCTCGTCAGTCCCGGCCGTGCAGGTGTGAACGTGTTGCATCGGTTCGTTTGGAACCGCGTGGTAGCTCGTGATTTGCACGAAAGAAGAGCAGCGTGCAGTGATTGTGTTTATTTTTTTGTGGTCTGAGGGTGGACCTGCTGCGCAAACAACTCGCAGAAGAGGCGTCTGGATAACTGCGAACAAAATGTGGAGCGGAACCCTGTGGAAGGTGAGGGTTCATCATCACTGGAGACGCGACACGGATTCATCGCCACGAGTCTGAGAGTAAACAGCCGAGTCTGGAACGTGAGACATCCTCAATCACGGACCGAGAAGACGTTCAAAAGTCAAAGCCATCAGTGTGAAAATTCATCAACGCTGACAGTTTTCTGGGATTCTCAAGGGCCAGAAGTATTGGAACACCATCAGGATATCCGAGGACGCCACGATCTCACGTGATGCCGCACGTCCGCTCACACTGCCGACGTTGTTGAGACGTCCTCACTGTAGTCCTGATCTCGCTCCATCAGACTTTCACCCGTCGCGTTTATTCCCCTGAAAGCGGCCCTACCAGGACGAAGATTCACTTCTGACGAAGGACTGAATGACAGCGGCGCATCCGTGGCTCGCAGCTCAGACTAGAACATTTTTAACGAGGAAGTACGGAAGCACAGAGATTATGTCGAAAAAGGACGTATTTGTCTTTTCTAAAACTTAACTCAAACAAAAAATTCCACAGCCGGAGAGCGGATAGGATTTCGATTCACCCCCGTGGATTTGTTTAGTACTGTTAAAGTATCTGAGTCACCTCTAATGAAAAACACTGAACTGTACTTTACCCTGAACCAGTGCGCGAGATTATTTAGGATAAATGACTAAATCCGTTTGCTTTACCGTGACTCAGTGAAGTTGTGTAAACAAAACCAGTAATTGGACCACATTCTGGAATCTGGAGCCCTAATGCGCCCTAAAGCGCTCGATTAGCGGACCATCCGCGGACGGCGTATCGAGCCCGACTGCCTCGAGTCATTCGAGTTAATGACCTCATTTAGCTTTGCCCTTAACAGTGCTTAAACAAACGATTATAACGTACACAAGCGCGGCAAGCGGTGCGTCACGACTTCACCCGAGACCTGTGCGCCGGGATCGATTGACCGCGCGCGCGTATGAACACCGCAGATCGACCGGATCAGCGCGGAGGCGGCCAGGTTCCGCGGGTGTGTGTACTGTAGGACGGGCCGGGTCTTGTATGAGACCGCAGGTTCCTGACTTAAAGCCCTGATCCGTGAGATAGCAGAGTGGAATGCTGGAGGGATGTCAGACGCTTATCGGAAAGAGAGAACGAAAGTGAGCGAGAGATCTGAGTGGGATAGACGGAGGGAAAAGGGAGGGGTACTCAGAGAGAGGTGGGGGGGGATTTGTAGTTAAGTGCAGTCAAGGTCAAGGACCGTGTCGCGGTACAGGGAAAAAAAAAAAAAACCTGATGTGGAGTGAAATTTAGGAGTTTTTTAAATCTAATCTTACGCACTTGGATGTCTTTCTTTCATATTTGGAAAATCTTTTGTTGAAAAGAGGTTCTGAAAGACGAATGTAATTTAACACATTCTTCTCTCTCTCTCTCTCTCTCTGTCTCTGTCTCTCTGCAGTCGTCAGGAAGTATCCCGTCTTCCTCGGCCGAGCTCACAGCTCATCGGTCAATCAGGAGCCGTTACACATCCAGCGAGTCCTGCAGGTCAACCGCACGCTCTACATCGGGGCCAGGTACCATAAACACAACATTTTAACAACATAAACAAACATTTCAAATGCAATCTCAAAAGCACACATTAGTTAAGCGTCCGAGCTCATTCACGGGTTTAGAATTCTGATGGTAAATTGGGACGGACCCAACAGCTTCCCACACGCGGTGTGTGCGTCTCTTAGTGTTGTAACGTCGCCTCTCTGTTTCATTTCCTTTCATTAGCGTGAGCCGCGTCTTAGCTCTCAGATCAAAACGACTCCTGCGTAATATGCTGCCTTTACAATCGCTTTTACTTGCATTAACAGCATATGCCCCCTAGTGGTCCAGTGGTGAACACGCAGCGCTCTCACCACAGTAACTGGAGTCCGAGTTCTAAACATCAATTTAGTGTTTATATTGTTTTTAATAGCATAGTTTTTTTTTTTTTTTTCAGCGTTGTGTTTGGGACGTTTGTTCAGTGTTTTCCCATTGTCACGTAGTTGACATTATTCCAACAACCTAATACCAACACACGTAATGTTCCCAAATTAACGTCTGGTACAGTTTGTTTATAATTACTGTAGTCTAGACTCGAGCCGTGCAATAATGCTCTGACATCGTTCTTACACGTTCAAAAAGATGCATTTTGGCTGGTGTCCCGTGTCTCGGAGGAACCACGTCATAGCCGTCGCTCTACCTGGGTGCTGGTTGATGGGAGACGTGCGTAGTCACGGGTCGGAAGCGGAGACGACTGAACTAGGAGAGAGAATAGGACCAATATAGATCAAGATAAACTTGATTAAAAAATTTTTTTTTTTCATTTTTAAAAATCGCAATGTACAAAAATCATATCAATTTGGCAGACTAGTTATGAGTCACATGACCGAGTCATACTTGATAGTCTGCCTAAGAACAGGAGTCTTTGATTAGTCTGAGTGCCTGAGCAGCATTTCACTGTGAAAATGACTGTAGATGTTGTAAAGTCACCAAATATTTAAACGCTGTATCGAGCACTTCATTAGGAAGTGAATAGACTTCGGGATTTTATTTTTGGAATGAAAGTTTAGTTAAGCTTTTGGAAAGTAGATCTATATTAGTAAAAGAAACGCTTTGTCTGTACATTAGTCAGAACTCGCTTTCTCAATATTATAACGTAATACATTGGAGGACGCGAAACCAGTCTCAGAAAAATTTCTCTGTATGTCTGTATGTCTGTTTGTCTGTATGTCTGTCCAGCCAGTCTTTGTCGCAGCATCACGCAAAACTGTCCGGACAGAATCGACTGAATCCTCTGCAGCACTTCGATCTCTGGCTGAAGTTTAATCTGCACCATCAGTGAAATCTAAATGTCGAGTAAAAGTGATGTTCTGAACAGTTACGTGTGGGATTTAATCATCTACTTTAAAATAATCTACTAATGCGCTGCTGTCTCAGTGTAAACACACACCTGCACCAATAGATATTAATGAGAAAAGATAAAGTGAATGTTTTGACTGGGATCAGTTCATATTGTCACTTTGGCTGAAATACCGGCGCTGAAGTGGTAGAAGTGAATTTTAACACGCCGGAGTCGTTTTAAGACGAAACTTCATCTTTATCCGATCGACTTTTTCCATTTCTCATCTGTGATTCTCTCTCCGATTACCGGACAGCGAGTGTGTTTGTCTGAGCACCAGAGACGTACAACTTAGTGTAAACAAGTGATTACATTCAAGCTCATCGGGGTATTTTTAGATTTCACCTTTCTATAAACTCTTTAACCGTCAACTAACGCTAGTTTATCATATTTAAATGTTTTGTTCACGAGCTCATGTGGAACGCGGCTCTGTCTTATCCTGAGATCTACAGAAAGCGAGTCTGAAATAAAAGAAGTAGCGAAACGGTAGAAAGTAAACACTTCATGGCTTGTGAAACTTCCGAGCGGTGAATATTAAGATAAGCCAGCATGTGTTTGGGGTTAAAACCGACCCTGGGGTTTTAAAATATATGAAAGATGGCTAAATAAATATATTTGCGTCACTGAAATGGCTTACAGTGTGTGTGGCGGGGGGGTCACAGAGGTCATGGGAGGGGTCACGAGGTCGAGTCCGTTTGGGACTTTCACTTTTCTTGCGTTTCGCAGGAGCTGAAATTAATAACGAGTCCCCCTTGGGGAAATTCCTGAAGGCCACCGTGATTAATAATTACAGCTGTATTGAGGGAGAAAAGTCATGTGACCATGTGACACCCATACACACGCACACACACACACACACACACACACACACAGACGCGCACGCTTTAATGGAAAAGGCAGTGATGAAGGTCCGCAGGGAAGCCGTGCTGGAACAATAACGACTCTCCTACCGACAGGAAATGTGGCCTTTCATCCGGAGAGCAGCTCGATAATAAATCCAGCAAATAGCCGGAGCTGCTCCCGCTGCGGCGCGCGCCGATAAACGTCCCGAGTCGCCGGCTCCCAGACGCTCTCGGGTCACTTAGCCGGGGATAAAACCCACTAAAACACTAAGCAGAACCATGTGAGCCTGCGTGTGTGTGTGTGTGTGTGTGTGTGTGTGTGTGGGTGTGTGTGGGTGTGTGCGTGTGTGTGAGCACACACCAGGCAGCCCGTTCTCTGATTCACTGCAGAGAAAAAAAAAAAACAACCTGTTCACCGGTCTCGCTTCCGTCAGCCAATCAGAGACGGGAGTAAAGGTTCGAGGGACATAATAGAGCAAATATTGTTTAGTGATGAGTTCCAACTGAACGACTGAATAAAGAGAGAGAGAGAGAGAGAGAGAGAGAGATTATTAGTGTGATGGATGAAGAGAAAAGAAAGGTGGAGTAAAAGGAAGAGAGGGAGAAAGAAAGACACCTAGGAAGAGAAAGAGAGGTACAGAATAGATATAGCGAGACTGAGACAGGAAGAGAGACACGGCTAGACAGCAAGACTTCAGGGAATCAGGGATGTCTTTAATGGTTAGAGTGAGAGATGGACAGTTAACATGTAAAGAGAGAGAGAGAAAGGGAGCGAGCGAGATTTGCTACAATGACAGAGTAGACAAGACCAAGACGGTATGTGTAAGACGTCCAGACAGACGTCCAGACAGACGTCCAGACAGACTGACAGACAGATAGACGTCCAGACAGACTGACAGACAGATAGACGTCCAGACAGACAGATAGACAGTGTAGAGAGGACGGAGTAACAGGATTATAAGAGATAGATAGATGGAGCGGAGAGAAAGAGAGAGAGAGAGAGAGAGAGAGAGATGGTGAGAGTGTGAAATGTGCAAAGAACTGAGAAACGGAGGAAAAGTAAAATTGTGCCTGAGAGACACTTTGGCAGAGGGAGGAGGAGGAGGAGGAGGGTGAGACACGGAGTGACAGAGATAAAACGGGAAACATTAAGAACTTTATGACTCGGAGAGAAAGAGAATGAAAGAGGGACGGGTATGGCAAGGAATGGACTTTTATGGACTACAGAGACGAAAAGATTTAATGAGAGCGGTAGAGTGACGCAGGGGGCGGGGCTTGTGTAGGACGCGTAGAGAGAGGACGAAAAATTTGATAAACAGATGAAGAGAACGAGAGAGAGAGAGAGAGAGAGAGATTATACAGGACAGACAGAGAGAAAACCACATGATCTTTTATTGGAAATGTTTAGCGATGGAGTGAGATGTGTAATGTGTATGTAGTGCCCTAGGTAGGGTGTAGGGTGTAGGGTATAGGGTGCACACTTCTGTTAGACCTGTCTGTGTAGGGAGCAGAGGAAGAGACCAGGGTTTGGGAATATACTTGGGGAATATACAGTACAGTATGACTGTAATGTTTTTAGCTCCGCCCACACGCCCTGGCTCTGCTCACCAGCGGAAACGCAGTGGAGCGTAGAGGATTGTGGGTAATTTCCTGAGCGGAATACCAGGCGTGTGCTGTACGAACATATTACAGGAAAATACATTTAAAAAAGGAACATGAATGTCATGTGTGGTTAGATCGGAGTGAAGAACATGTCCAGTATTATCAGGTTTCACACACACACTCAAGGTTTTGAATTTTTAGATTGTTTAAAAAAATAATAATAAAAAGAATATTAATTTAAATGAACAAAGTAAATGGAGTAAACATATAATTGATGTGGATATACAGTATGTTATAATAAAATAACAAATACATAAATAATTTCACACCAGATTAAGGGGGATTTTATTATTATTATTATTATTATTATTATTATTAATAATAAATGTATTTATTTTTGACTCAGTCCTGCTGCTTCACGTTAGTCTTTGCTTCTCTGCCAAAGCATCGTATCGGTGCTAAAAAGTGTCACCTGGGTGAAAAAGTGACATTTTCAGACAGGATCATACAGTATAACACCATCTTTAATAATACTTACTAAATCTCCCGATCCATGCTAAATACAAGTTCATGCCCTTTTATGCCTGTAGTGTCTGTAACCTTTTATTTTAATTCAAATCTTTCGACGATCTTAATTTGTCATTCAGATGAAACGTGGCCGATTTAGGCCAAGATATTGCAACATGAATTTGCCGCGGTTACGGACACTACAGATTTTTTGCTTTTTAAGAAGCTTTTTACCAAAAAACAATCTAAGTACCAGTTTTACAGGTCATGTGTTTATAGACGCTTACACCAATTTAAGTATCGATACTCATAAAGAAATATGAATAATTAGCATTTTAAATGATTATTGTTTGAAGTGAGACAGTATAACACTGAAAAATTAACATTTTTGCGGCACAAATAAAATCATCTCTCCAAAACGGCTGAAGTTGGCAACTAGGATTTTTTAGTGAAGCGAGATCGGTCACTTCCATGTTCCATAAACCGCACTCATTTTCTGTACTTTATGTATAACATATAAAAATTACAATAAAATCAGCAGCACTACTGCGTCTCTTTTGGCCGTCTATAAAAAAAAAAAAAATTATACTAAATATATATTTTTAACGATATTCACGGTGCCTCGGGAAAATTTACTGCGATGTGGACGTTAGTTATATCATCAGTTCTCCCGGCCGCTCATGTCATATTTTTTCAAAACAGTAAAAAATGTGAGGGAAGAAAAAAAAAAAACAATCACATGACCCGCAGCGCCGATAAATAACCAGGCAGACACGCGGGCCTCTGTTTCCTCCTGAGTTAATAATGAACTTTCCTCCCGGCTCGAGGACACACACATTAATCTCACCGCCAGACAGGGTTGGTCAGAGAGTGTGTGTGTGTGTGTGTGTGTGTGTGTGTGTGTGTGTGTGTGTGTGTGTGTGTGAATGCTGCTGAGAGATCTGGTATTAAAACCTCACCAAGGAGAGAAAGTCAACACATTCCTTCAGAGACCTGCCACCTAGAGGTCACGCTGGGGTCACGCGGGGGTCACTCCGGGTCAGACAGCGTCTCCGGACGCCTGAGGTTCTGATCGGGGCCTGATTATTGCTGCGAGTGCAAGTTAACACTAGTATGAGAAAGGCAATGCACATCTGTACCGCGTGTGTGTGTGTGTGTGTGTGTGTGTGTGTGTGTGTGTGTGTGTGTGTGTTTTGATATGTTGCGCAATCATCTCCTCGTCTGATTTATATATTTGTCCGGTTCAAAAATTCATCTTAATTACACCCTGATTAGCTGAACCAGGTGTGTGCTGGGGTGCAATTCAGCAAATATCAAAGGAATATCAAACATCAGTGTGTGTCAGGAAGGGTTACACACACACACACACACACACACACACACACACACACACACACACACACACAGTAATTAAAGGAATAGTTCATGCCTTTAAACCTGATTTTCATCATCTGTAGTGTGTGTGTGTGTGTGTGTGTGTGTGTGTCTGTGTGTGTGTGTGTGTGTGTGCGCACGTGTGTGTGCATGTGCATGTGTATGTAGAAGGATGTGAAAAGAATTGTGAGTCTCTGTAGTCCATTAATAAAAATGCATTAAACTATGCGACTATACCACAAATACAGAAACACGTGAAATGTGAAGAGTAACATAAAAGCTGTGTTATTTTATTTTATTTTTTTTAAAATTAATGAGCGAGTGTTTATAGCTGCTATAACGTGTCGGAGGAATAAAACATTTCAGGATGAGGCTTTATTGAAGGACGTTTAGATTTCGGAGCGATGGCCGTGACGCCGCTTCATCACTCCACACTATCGCTGATTATTTTCCTATAACAGAACAACGCCGAGGGTTTTGTTCTGTAACTAATACTGTACATGTCTGTGTTCACCGGAAGAAACGGACTGATAGCTAATCTAACGTACGAGGGGCGTTCAAGTCAAACAGGGACTGAGTGAAGGCATAAAACAGCTGATTGACATTCGCAGAAGACTTCGGGCGCGTGAGACGTGAGAGGTGATGAGACTCTGAGCCGCAGTGAAACGTTTGAACGGTGCAGACATTTTAAAGAAGACGGGCCGAGGTGGCTCGGCGCACACTGCAGTTGTGTGTGTGTCTGTGTGTTTTATTTATTTATTTATTTATTGTATATGGTCAGTGTCTTAAAGCAGCTTCACAAAATGAAAAGAAATTTTATGGACGTGTGAGAAAAACTGATTAGATAATAATGAGATCGTCCCTGATGAGCGAGCCGAGGAAGAACTCCCTGCGACGGCAATAGGAAGAGACCTTGAGAGTAATTTCCGGTTGGAATTTTCCCGTCCGTCGGTTCGGCAAACCTGATTATTCGGCACCTTAACTGAAGAAATGCCTTTTTTTGAAAAAAGAAATTTGATGGCTTGTTCACATGCTTGTTTAGGATTGACAGCCCTGTCCAGAGTGTCCCCGCTTCGCGCACCGTGTCCCCTGGGATCGTCCCCAGGCTTCCCGCGAGCCTGGACGGGATGAACGAGGGGGAGACAGTAACAGTCTGTTTAACTCGCAAATGAAAATCTCGTGCGGTTTTAGGATTAGAGTCTAACTCGATGAGCTCAGGGTTACAGCGAGGACCGGGACGAGCCCAGATCGGGACACGACCGGGCACTAAAGAGGGCGGAGTCTGTAACGAGCGACACCGAAACAATACGGAGTCCGTTTAGCGTTAAATTCACTTCAGTAAACATCGTTATTACATTATATTACGCAAGCCTGCTTAAAAAAATTATTTTTAAATTATTTTTACAAAATCTCAGTGGACAGGAGCGAACGGTCCCCCGTAATCAAAAAATGCTTTGAACGCGACCTCTGCGGCGCCCCTGCGGCGCATAAAAGCGATAAAGTGTCCTCCAGGCTGCTCCTATGACGGAGAATACGTGACGTCCTCGCGTAAATAAACATGACGACACACCAGGAGAGCTGATTTTAACAGTAAAACAGAATGAGATGCTCTCGAGCCCTCGATAGAGACCCAGAGGTTCCTCTTTATTAGGACAGCGGCGACTTAATGCCCTCCAGATCGCCCGGGTTTATGTTTCACCTCGGGCAGAAAGTCGGCGTTTACACAGCGAGGGGAAAAAAAAACAACATCAAGAGATCAGACGTGAGTCTTACAGCTCTATTACACACACACACACACACACACACACACACACACACACACAGATGTGATGTTCTTAATCCTGGGGTTGAACCCCCGAAACCTCGTGTCTGTAATAACGGAGATCTGAACGTGATTGTGTGAGCAGATAATCTGATTATATAAATGATAAATAAGACTCCGGGCTCCGTCTGTAAGAAGACGCTCACTAATCACCGTGATTACATTACAGCGGTATTAAAACATTTACTTTCCGTAGCTCTTCCCCAGAACGTCCTCGTATCATTACTACGTAGTACATAGTTGGGTAGAAATAAAAATGATCCAATTTTAAACTCTCGCGATTCTGTAAAATAGGTTTTGTAGCCTGTAAATGCAGGTCTAGTTTAAGTCCCGGTTTGACTTGAACGTGTGTGATATAAATCATGAAGATGAAGAAGGTGCTGGAGTAAAGGACGAGGTGGTGAAGGTTAGCAATTCAGGTTCATTTATACGGCGCCGTTAACGGCGGTCTTCACAAAATGAAAAGGAAATGATGGACACGTGTGCGAGCGAGAAAAATACGTATTAGTCAGAAAGATCAGATCGTTCCTCCTGCGTGTCCCTCAGCACGCCCGCGTTCGAGACACAAGTCAACGCTACAAGGTGGACTAGAACATGGAAAGGGAAAGAGGTGGACGGGGTGATGAGGAGAGACAGGGAAAAAGATGGATGGATAATGGACATGAGAGAAAGAAATGGAGAAATAAGAGAAGAAGAAGCGGACAGAGGATAAAAAAAAAATGGAGAAAATGGAGGTGAAGTTCGGTGTAAAAAAAGTGAGACATGGAGAGAGAGACATGCGGGGTGAGACAGAAACATGGTGGTGTAAGGAGGTGAGTTAATCACAGGATTACAACATGAAAAGTGGAGAGCGAGAGAGAGACAGAGAGAGAGACACAGAGAGAGAGAGAGAGAGACAGAGGGGGGGAGAGAGAGACAGAGAGAGAGACAGAGGGGGGGGAGAGAGAGAGACAGAGAGAGAGAGAGACAGAGAGAGACAGAGAGAGAAACAGAGGGGGGGAGAGAGAGACAGAGAGAGAGAGACAGAGAGCGAGTGAGAGAGAGACAGAGAGAGAGACAGAGAGAGAGAGAGACAAAGAGAGAGAGAGAGAGCGAGCGAGTGAGAGAGAGACAGAAAGAGACAGAGAGCGAGTGAGAGAGAGACAGTGAGAGAGAGACAGAGAGCGAGTGAGAGAGAGAGAGAGAGAGCGAGTGAGAGAGAGACAGAGAGAGACAGAGAGCAAGTGAGAGAGAGACACAGAGAGAGACAGAGAGAGAGAGAGACAGAGAGAGAGAGAGAGCGAGTTAGAGAGAGACAGAGAGCGAGTGAGAGAGAGACAGTGAGAGAGAGACAGAGAGAGAGACAGAGAGAGACAGAGAGCGAGTGAGAGAGAGACAGAGAGAGAGACAGAGAGAGAGAGAGAGAGTGAGTGAGAGAGAGACAGAGAGAGACAGAGAGCGAGTGAGAGAGAGACAGAGAGAGAGAGAGCGAGCGAGTGAGAGAGAGACAGAGAGTGAGAGAGAGACAGAGAGAGAGAGAGACAGAGAGAGCGAGTGAGAGAGAGACAGAGAGAGACAGAGAGCGAGTGAGAGAGAGACAGAGAGCGAGTGAGACAGAGACAGAGAGCGAGTGAGACAGAGACAGAGAGAGTGAGTGAGTGCAGCTCAGGAGAAACTCTTTAATCATTGACAGGATTTTACTGAAGGAGAGCCGAGGACTCTGGGTATTCTCCCATCATGCTCGGTGGCCTCACAGGGGCTGAAGTTATATATTCAGGAGCTCATTACATCCCCCCCACACACACACACACACACACACACACTCAGCTCCTCTAGGCAAGGCTGATGTTAGGCTGCGGTCCAACAGGAGCTCGGAGACGAGCCGCTCGGCATAATTAACCGCGCGTCCTCGGGTTACAGCATCTCCACGTCGCACCGCATTACATCTTCACCGCCTCGCCCCACGTTACATCTGCTCCTAGAGTCACGTGTGTGTGTGTGTGTGTGTGTGTGTGTGTGTGTGTGTGTCAGGGGTATGAAGCGGCAGCGCTCATGTCGTCCACCGACGTTTCGTGACTAACGAGCAGCACGCGGAATTTTCCTCGTTAAAGCGTCCTCCGTTACAGAGACATTACCTGATTACACT